>JAFBJQ010001296.1:85096-115012 GCA_016785345.1 Trinectes maculatus
TCTCTTCTCTTGGTTCTGGTCAATACACGTGCAGCAGCATTTTGAACAAGCTGCAGGCTCTTTAAGGACTTACTGCTGCAGCCTGATAGTAATGAGTTAGAGTAGTCAAGCCTGGACGTGACAAAAGCGTGGATTAATTTTTCGGCATCTTTAAGAGACAGGATATGTCTGATTTTTTTGCGATATTGCGTAGGTGAAAAAAGGCAGTTCTCGAGGTCTGTTTTATGTGAGAATTGAGTGATAAATCAGAATCAAATATAACTCCCAGATTCCTGGCAGTTTCACTGGGAGCAAGGACAATGCCATCTAGACTGGCTATATAATTAGATAATGATTCTCTAAGGTGTCTAGGACCAAGTACTAAAATTTCAGTTTTGTCTGCATTTAATAATAGAAAATTTTGGTTCATCCAGGTTTTAATGTCTTTGAGACATGCTTGGAGTCTAAGTAGTTGATTAGTTTCATGTGGTTTCATTGAAATATACAACTGAGTGTCATCTGCATAAAAATGGAAATTGTTTGTTTTGAGTGTTTTTTAATGATGTTTCCTAGTGGCAACATGTATAACATAAATAACATTGGGCCAAGCACAGAGCCTTGAGGAACTCCATAGCTGACTTGTACATATTGTGACAACTTATCATTAATGTGTACAAATTGATGTCTGTTTGATAAATAGGAGCTAAACCAATTTAGGGCAATTCCTGTTATGGCAATTAAGTGTTCCAGCCTATGACTTACTTACTTACATGTCTCATCTCAAAAAAAGTGTGTATATATATATATATATATATATATATAGATAGATAGATATAGATATAGATAGATAGATATAGATATAGATAGATATAGATATAGATATACATAGAGAGAGAGATATATAGATATAGATAAAGATATAGATATAGATATATAGATATGCATTTTTAATTGAATATATCAGATGTTTAAATGATATGCACTCAGATACACAATGCAGATGCAACTTCTACATAGTAAAAAAAAAGGTATCCAGTCAAATGGATCCCCACTCCATTCACACAGTAACTGGATGAAAGGCAATATTATAGTGTGCTACATCACATCATTGACCTAATTGCCCTAATGAACAAGGTCCAAAATCAGCTGGTGCCCACAACCTAAGGTGGCTCATGGCTCACCTCACAAGAGGAAGGATTCAAGGTGACATCAACAAGGGTAATGTTCGATAAGGTGACAGTTATATAACGGTGAAGGTTGAGATGCTGCATTGTGAAAAGAGACTGCATTTAACCCACCATGATGTTATCATGATAAGAAGGGGTTCATACAGGAATGTAAACATACTATAATAGTCATGATTGGATATCCTCTAAATCTAAGGTGGGCCATGGTACTGAAGTCAAGACCCTTTTAAGTCTAACGTCTCTAAACTGTGAACTGAGATCATCGTTCTCCACACAGTGCTTTGTCAGCTGTCCCAGGAGGAAATCTTCACCTCACGTTTGTGGGATGATCTTCAACTTCGGCGAATCTCCTTTTTATTTTACGACGGTGTGTTTGTGCATTTTATATGCAGCTAAACAGGTTTATGGACGAATAAACCCCTGATTTAATGGATTATTTCATTAGCACTGTGGTCTATGGCTGCTCAGGGCACAACAAAATCCTTCTCTGACCAACCGGTAAGTGATCACGTTGCATTGTGAGTAATCCAGGTACCTGGTTTTGTTTTGTTTTCCTTGTGCAGAGCGAAAGGAGTTGATAAATTAACTCTGATCCTTCTCCCTCTATTCTTACCCTAACCCCCTCTACTGCAAGAACATACCACCCACTGCCCCCACCCTCCCACATCTTTGCCCCTTTTTAATCTCACACTGACAGACCCTCACTGGTAACTGTGCCCTTATTTTGTTAACAGTAATGGGAGAGGCATGATGTCAGTAAAATGCAGCTGGACTGGATTTGTAATCCAAATGCTAATTTGATTTTCTGGGGTACAGGCAGCACCTCTTACGCCTGGCATCAAAGCCTTCACTTCTTATTCTTCTCCCAAAGGCTGATGAATACAAGCTCAATAATGTAAACCAGAGCTTGTTCACGAGACCAAAGTTCACCAGCTGTCCATGGGCACAAAATGTATATTCTGTATATTCTATTACTCCCTTCATTGTCAGGCAGTCTGTTCTCAGATCAGTCACCCATATGTCAGCATAGCGGGCAACATTTACTTTTTATGCAATCCAACTTTCCACATGTATTTATCTGAAACTGCTGTGGGGGGATGCTTCACTTTTTCCTCTTTTATTTCTAACTCATTAAATCCTGCCTCAGACTCCAGGCTTTGAACCGAGCATAAATTGCTGGCCATAGCCTGTGAACAACATGGAAAGCAGACAATTAAAACATAAAACTCTCCAAATCCTGCCCTGTCCCTCTTTGCATTCTCCGTCCTCCCTTCACCTTCTGCTTTCTAATAACAGACTTCAAGTTGATGTTCAGTTTTTTTCCCGGGGCCAAACACTCCTGCTGGTGCTGGCTGCTTTCTAATTGTATACAATAATTGTGGTTTCCGGCTAATCTTGGCCAGGGCTGCGACCCTGGCCCACAGCGAGTGGATTTGAGATAATGAAATAATTGCCCCAAATGCTTTTTCCCCCAGCAGCCGCTGAATCCTGGAGCCCTCAAACACAGAGGCATCAACATTCATTCAGTCTCTATCAGTGGCATTTTCCACTTTAATTGAAATTTAGATTGTTGTTGACCCTCTGGGTGACGTTTGGTGGACAAAGAGGAGAAGAGGGAGGATACTGTGCAACTCCAGTCGGGTGAGTTAGCCAGAGAATGCCATCTATCTGCCACTGTATTTGTATGCATTTCTCTGTGTTTCTCTGTGCGTTTTCAGTCTGCATCATCTGTCTTCTCCAGCTCTGCATATGTATACGTTGTGATGATAAGAGGGCAAACATACACACACACACACACACACACACACACACACACACACACACACATAATATACGGAAGACATAACATGTACCATCAGGGGAGTGGCTGGCTATCACCCCATACACCATTTATCATGAAGGAGGCTTATTCCTGACTCATTTGTCAGCGTGGATGTCCAACATGAGTCTGTTTATGACAGTGTGTGTTTACGTTTTGTTGCACACTTCCTTAACTGGACCTGAGAGATACAGTATCAGTATGACCGAGCACCAGCAGCTGTCCCACTATTAAACCATTATCCCATCTGCCTCCATTCCACTTGGGCCTCTGTGTCTCCATGCTGTCTGTACAGTATCTGCCTCACCAACTAATGAGTGTGGAGGAATGCCTGCATTCATAAACGTATACAGTCACTTACTGCTCACCATATGTCTCCATAAGCAGCTTATGTTTTTCAGTCAGTTCTCACAGCAAATTGTGGCTATGTGGTTATCGTCATGAGAGCGCTCTGCATCATGGGACAGTACTTATCACACAGGACACACACAGTGGGCCTCACATACAGTAGTTGCTAGAAATAATATGTATCAGCTATTTGGTATTTTAAAGCACAGGGCTTTTCTAACTTGAAGTTTTCAGACTTTACCAATACTGATTCAGGTGACATATATCAGACTGCAAACATCTCCCTATGGAGACACTGGAGCTTTCACATTACCTTAAAAATGTGGTTCTGCTGTATCCTAATTATGCCTTTTAGCACAAACAGCAGTAACACAGCAAAGTAATGTAATTGTTATTAGATTAGATTAATAATCATTTTACAGATAAAAGAGCTTGCGTAATTTGAGCAATCAGTGCAGTATTTGTCCACTTTTTAAAATATATACCACAACTGCACAAAATACAAGGTTCCTAATGTGTTTACTACATGGGTGAGTTCACAATCCGTAACACATGGAAAGTCTGAGCCAGTTTGGATCAATATTCCTAGAGTAAATTAGTAAATGGCTGTGATACAACAGAATGGGCCATAAAGGTATAGAGATGTGAATAAAAAATGTACATACAGTTAATGAAACAAATGTACCACCAAGTATTTTAATTGCCGGGAGGGTGTAGGGGGGTAATGTATTCCCAGAGATATGTTTGCCGAGTTTAAAAGAAAGGACGAAAGCATTTTTTTTTCTCAGACTCATGCAGTTCTGTGCTGAACAGAGTTTAGTTTCTAATTCTTACACCATTCATCACACTAATTAAACGGACTGGAGAACAAAAGCCAACTCAGCTCATCCCGTTCTCTTAATTGCTTTTGACACAATTCAAAGATCCCGAACGATAAGATCCACAGACAATGTTAGAGTTAGTACCATTTTTAATTAGCTGCTTTCATAGAGACAAGAACTGTTTGTGACAGCACTCCACTGACTAAATGCCCTGATTCACATAAAGGCGGGTGCTTGCAATGCTCAACTATACTAGAAAAGGATGACATAATGTGGTGAAACTAAAGCAAATGCTTGCTCCATCATTATAATGATCATTTATGCTGTTGTATCACAACATGTTGGAGAAAGATCACGAAGGACGTTCACATCTGACACCACCCAAAAACATCCACACAGGCTTAGGACCTCCCTATATATAGGACCAATGCACCTGTCATCATATGACTGTAAATCTGAGGTCACATGACATGACAACTGAACAATTGAGTGGTTAAATGCAAACAAATATTCGATTATTATCATGAATAGAATATCTGGATTTTGATAAAGGTTGTGTATAATCTGTTGGATTGTCCAAAATGTGCATTTCTGATGAACACACATGGGAGGTTCTGATATTTTTCAGGTTTTAGGAGCACGTTTACATCACAGTCATAATGTGCCTCTCATATGGGGTTTTTATCTTGTTGCAATCCACTGCCGATGAACGTACCAGCAGAATGAAAACACACACAGTAGACAGAACATGTTTGGGTTCTGGTCTGGTGACATTATAAATTTCCTTTAGCTTTAGGAAACTGCATTTGGTGTATTTCTGCGTGCTTGACATTTAACAAACCAAGGAGTTATTTTAATCAACGGAAACAGATGAAACAGTTGTTGGCCACAGACATTGTCATTTTATTTTCACTCTCTTTTTCATGTCAAGAATCTGACCTTTATTTCACGACCTTTTTTTCCTTTGCCAGACCACCATTCTTACACCAATATCATAACATATTTAAACTGCTATTTGAATGCACCGTTTGTAATTGTCATTTCTGCAGCATACAAGAAATTAGGCGATATGACAGCAGTCTCATAAATTAGAGGGGTCAAAGTGTCTGTGTTCTGTGGGATTAGAGGAGATTAACACAGATCAGCATCTGAAAAGCTTTCAGTCATCAAACAAGAAGTCAGTCCAGGTTTTGGCTCACAGTCCAAGCTGAAGAAATACAGTCGGGTGTGTTCACTGAGAAATACATCTTATTTATTGATAAACACAAGCCTCAGAGTTAAATATTAAACTGCAGAGAGCATGTCAGATTGAGTGCAAATTTATGTTTTACTTTTGGAATAAGATGTGCCCAACGGTTCTGCCTGCGTTCCCCAGAGATTTGGAAATGAGATTCTGCTGTTGTGTATAATCCCCTTCTATAATGACTTCTCTGTAAAAAGCATAGATAGTCCGAGCCCACAGGGGTTTGCTAAGTAACTGTCAGGAGCCATGGCTACTCCCCACTAACACAGCTGCTTACTATAAATACATCGTCTGCTGAGCAGCACTTCTCCACAGCTCTGCTGTGCACTGTAAACACACATGCCTCTGTCCTCGATTTGCAGGTGACAACACAGTAGCTGCTGAGTGAATGACAGATTTAAGGTCATTCATAGTTTCCCTACAAAGGGTCGTCTGCAGTGCACTGCCGGTTTCATCACGCCTGTCACTCAATCATTAATAATGAAAATCCCATTATGAAGTTGCAAATCCATTTACAAAAAGTCGTACCACAAGGTGCACCATTAAGTAAAAATCCAAATAACAAAGCTGCTATTACAAGACGAATGACTGCTGCTGAATATGTTTACATATTGACATGAAGGGGGCCAGCATCATTAACTGAAACTTAGAGAGAGAGAGAGTGACTCAAAACAAAAAAGTCAATATCCATTTTCACCACATGTCTATCTATTTTCAAAAGCATGCAGAATGCAATCAACATGGCCATTAGTCATCTCCTAAAATATGCTCTCTCCCTCACACACACACACACACACACACACACACACACACACACACAAAGCCCAGTAAATAGACAATAGAACATACTAAAATGCTAAATACCAACAGCAGCAAACTGAAAAAAAAAACAAAAATACACTGGCAAACAGTGTAACAACAACCTAAGCAGCCAGCCCACTTGCCAGCTGTTTAAAATGGGGTGTTTATTATTATTTTGTTTATTATTTGCTGACACAATAAAGTGAACACTTGATTCCACTAACTCACAGGTCAGGACAGTGAATATGAACTGATGATTGTTTCTACTGGAGGATCACATGATCCAAAGCAGATCTCAGTTTCCCTGATGAAACTATCAAACACCACCACCAACTGCAGCAGCAGCAGCAATAACATCAACAGCAGCAACATAAACATTAGTAACTGTTACGACCACTGGTGCTGGCAAAAGAGAACCCAAAAGCACAACAACGAGGCAGGCGAGTTGAAAGGGAAATCAGTTTACTTAGTCCACAAAACAGGCAGAGTCAAAACCAGGAGATCAAAAAAAACAGGCAAACAAATCCGACAAGGGGCAGGAATCAGAAGTCCAAGAGGGGCAAAAACAGGATCAGAACACAAAGGTAGAACAGGAAAAATGCTGGATAGCTTGGCAACGAACAACACAAGACAATCTGGCAGGGATCAAGTGGAAATGGAGTAGAATATATACTGAGGGACAAATGAGCAGATGAGCTGCAGGTGAGGAGATGGGCGGGGAAAACCAGGTGAGGGGAATGAGTTGATTGCATGGCAGGGAAGAAGGGCAGGATCTGAAATGACAGGAGAGTTCGTGAAGTGACAAAAAATAAAAACAAACTAAGAGTAAGTGTAACTACGTTACAGTAACATCAACAGCAGCACCAGCATTAACAGTAGTAACAGCAACAACAGCAGAAACATTAACTTTGTGGAAGTGAAGCAGCTGAGTCCTGGGCAGCATCCCCCATTGAGTTTCTGTTTGTGGATGCTGATGTCCTGACAGCTGCAGCATCGGGACAGACACACACACACACACACACACACACACACACACACACACACACACACACACACACTTACAGTTAATCCTTTATACTGGCTAGTTTGTAGCGGTCCCAGTATGAAAAACCACCACGACCCTATAAAAAACTTAAATGAGAAACTTGAAAAAGAACACTGATCAAAATTAGTGAATACTTTCAGATGCCTTGCAGTTGTGGCGTTAATCTGTGTAATTTTTCTCTCTGCTACAGTCATTGCTGTTCTCTAATTTTGATCAGCGTTCTTTTTCAAATTTCTCATTTAAGTCTTTTATACTATGGACACCATGACACAGCTGCACTTACACCACACATGATGTTTACGTAAAAAAACATTGTTCAGCCTATTCAGGCCACTGTCTATACATCCAGTGGTTTTGCCTGTCATTGCCCTGAGTCAGTTCCTTTGTGAGAATGCAACACAATATACTGACAAGGCCACAGCTCACAAGTCCTCTGTAAAGAGCCTTTCACATAAGGCCAACTGCTACAAGGAGCTCACAACCTTTGTTTTTACACTCACGTCCTCTGCTTAAACATTCCTCAGTGGAAGAGAGTGATGTTTGTTTGATGTCAACTATGTGTGTGTGTGTGTGTGTGTGACTGAAGCTAATAAAATCCCACTGATTGTATCATAATTGTATCTTAAATATTGGTAAAATTCTGTGGAAAAAAAATGGTCGGTGAAAACAAACAGCAGACCGTCATGGCCACAGTACTAAAATAAAGTCCAGGGCAGGGCCTTTATATTATCCTCACAGCGAGGCTTCAGACAAAGCGAGGGAAAGCAAATAAAGCAGGTTGCCAGCGGGTAGCCAGCCTCTCAGGACTCTTTGAAATACATTTTTCTTTCCAACATTTCCTGAGAGTTTCAGCTCACTGAAAATAATCATCAAAATGAGAGCGAGACTGAGAGAGGGAAAAAAGGAAAATGTCTTAGCTGTGTTGATTTAGCAGATTTGTTGCTGAGGTGTTCAACATGAAGAGATTGTAGCCCATGTCTCCTGCTGATAAACGTTTATCACTGTCAAAAGATGTTATGAATTTCCATATGTGTGTGTGTGTGTGTGTGTGTGTGTGTGTGTGTGTGTGTGTGTGTGTGTGTATGAACATGTTTTGTCTTCTCTGATGATTTTATGTGTGTCTACATATGTCAAAATGTAGACGTTTAAAATGCAGTTATTATATATAGCTTTATTTTTACTAACTGTAGTATTTTCTGATATACTGAAGAGATCAGTGAATGACAAGGACCTTAATACTGATGGACCTCGACCGCGAAATATGTACTAGACAAACTTTTATCTTGACTTATCTCTACACTGCTGGTTTCATTCACTAACAATAATGTCTTTCTGGGTTTTGCGCTGATCAGAGCACAGAAACTGGTCTGGTCAAGTTCAGCATTGAAAATGTATGTCTTGTTTTCTTTTCTTAATTTGTGGGGTGCCACAAGGGTCTAATCTGGGCCCAATTATTAATTAATTAATTATTTTAGTATGTACATGCTGCCTCTGGTACTAATCCTTCATAGAGACTGCCATCACATTGTCACTGTCATCTCTTCAAGCCCCTCTTTCTTTGGCTTTCTGTCAGATGTGTTGGAAAACATCAAGAAAGGTTTACTAAGCCTTAATAATAAAGTGACTGTATTTTAGAACATAGCAAATCTGTATCACACCGACCTAAGTATAGACAGTAAAGTAACCACTGGGGAAGTGGGAAGGTGGCTGCTGTTTGATACAAAGCGCAAAGCAAATCCCTCTCTTTCCTCTAACCTGCATGGTTATTTTTGCACATGTGATTTAACAGAAATGCAGCTTCAAACACACAGAAGACAAACATAGTGAGAAAAACCCCCTTGTGTGTGAAATGAATATGTTTCTGCTTTATGCATACTGATACTGAAAGTTTTTGACACAGACTTAAAACACATCCATTTAGTCTTTTACAGGTTCAGGAAATAACAACAAAGCTTTGCATGTGATAACAGTTATATTTGACATTTTGGTGCCTGATGCATATTAATGGATTCTCATACATTCTGCTGAAAGGGTGACATAATTGAAAGAGGAATATCTCTCAATACTTCGCTGACATCAGGCGTCTAAAAATGAAAATTGATAATGACTCCGTCACGGAGCTGCAGAAAATACATCAGAGGAGGGAGAAAGGAAATAAGGTGCCTGTCAAGTTATGTCAGTTTTTTCACTCAGTTCTTGCTCAAACTTGAAAAAGCCTGGTCTGAAGAATGCAAAGGGACAACTCCAATCTTCCTTTAGTTTTCCTTTATTTAGGTTTCAGTTTAAACTCCAATTTAGTATTTTATTTAGGTTGATAACCTTTAAACAAATGAGGAAAGCAGTACATTAATATAAACTTAAACAAACACATAACAGCTATTACTGTAGTTCAACTTAACATTTGTCTCAATTGACATACTTAAACACTGAAATAAATACTTAAATTACACATTTCAACTTAATTTTAACATTCAAATCAATGCAGTTACTCAATAATCAATTCAAATGTCCATTTTCCTACCAGTTGCATCTTGACCGTGAGCTGAGTGCTGTTTTGCTGTTTGCTCCTGTGCTAAACAAACATTCCTCCATGCAGGTCTGCAGGCTGCTACAGGAAGTTCAGGGGGTCCCTTTAACTGTTTCTGTCTGACTATTTCTTCTTCCTCTGCCCCCTGCAGGTTCGGAGGTTTGGAGCCAAGTGCAGGTTGTTTGTGTATGAGTGCCTGTTTGAGTGGGTGTGGTTTCCAGCTCTGAGTTGACGTGACAGTGCCAATGCAGAGATGTAAACGTTTTGCGGGAAAAAAACACTATTGTGTATGACGCCCTTGAATAAGCACAGGATGGAGGAAGTCCTCTGGGCAAAATGTGTTTACTGGTACTCCAAAGAGTCAAAAACAGCATGAAAAGAAGGTCATTTCATTAAAAAAAAAGACCATTCCTCCACCAGCCACACATATTATTTACAGTGAGCCATAGATATGCCACATCATAACTCCTTCTTGGAAAAGAGATGGGTCAGTGCCTTCTGCAGCCAACCAATCAATGGTGTGATTAATGGAGCTAATTTCACATGGACACTGCGGATTATTATCTTCTGCTCTCCATCCTTTTCTTACACCTAGTCTATATGGAAGCCAGCGTGGGTAATGTGCTCGCCTCACAGATGAGAGTCCTGCAGATGGACAGCAGACAGTGGAGTCATGTAACGGACTACAAGTCCTCTGTCACATCTGCACCATAACATAGGTAGAGGAAACAATAAATCATGTGCAGCAACAGTTTTAAAACAAGCAACCTAAAATATAAAAAATGATGCAATGGACAACCTTTTTTTTTCTTTGTCAATTGTGACCATTAAAGCAGTTATCTGGCAACTCTGAAAGTTGCAGCTCCTTCTTCCACATCTGCGCTCACATTAGGTCACCTTGAGGTCAGACTGTATTGTAATTGTACATTGTGCGTAGAAACCTCTTTTATCACTAAGGTTAGAAATACATCTGAAAACAGGGAACCTCCAGGGTATCCTTTATCCACACCACAAACACTGAACCTGTGACCAGTGCAACAGAGGAGAAGAGAAAATAAGCCTGGAGGGGTTTGCACAATAGCCAGGGTGAGGATGGCAGCTCTATGACTCCATTCACCACTGAACTGACTCCCTGATGAAGAGTATGGTGAAAATCTCAAACTATACACTTTGTCCATCACCATAAAATTTAGTTTCATTATCTTGAGATTTGAAGAACATATTAAACAGTGAATGATTTTTCATGTCACCAGGTATACATCATACTGTGAATTATAATGCAGACATTCCATTTTTGTTAAATGATCCTTTATGCAGAAGATCTGACTCGGTAGTACACCTGCCAGACTATAATGTGTGCGTGTGTGCCCTCACACCAGAGCTTTGGGCTGTGATCTTCAGTGGAGAAGCTTTTACAGGTAAACGGTTTCTTATTTCAGTCTATATGGTAAGACTTTGCTGCAGCCCCATACTGTGAGACCAAACACTTACCAGAATGGAGGGACAGCAGATGGATGTGAACAGGAGAGAGAAAATAGAGCAAATAGAGCAAAGGCCTTCTTCATTAAACCTCTGCTCCTTTGTGTCTCAGTTCATCAGCTCTGCGCCGCTGAAATCCACAACGTGAAAACAGTTCCGATAATATCCGTGTCAGAGACAGCTGGACAATCAGGAACTCTGTGGCTTTCAGACACAACATGGTGGGAAAGCTAACAAAATGTCAGCAATTAGAGAAAAAAAAGTAATACTGTTAGTTTCGACAACAGCGTAATGCGTCTCATTGGAGTGTCTGGAATGTAGTGTGTGCCCCGACTATGTTTTCATATGCACCGAGGTGTTATTCTTAGGCGATTTCAGTGAGAAGGTGAACCACGGACTGAAAATCCATTTGGAGCTGATGATGGAGATGATAGAAATTGGAAACAGATTATGAGAGCGTCTGGTCGGAGCAGCAGACACATAAATGGATATTTCTCTGTAGACTGAGACACCTGAAAGGTGTCATTAGTTAATTCATTCAGTATCATTCTGCACAGTGGTGTTTGTCAGAAACACAGGGAAGGCCTGAGCAGAAAGGCTCTTTTCCTCCGACTGGACCTGAGGGAGATGAGAGGGCTTTCATCCGTCACACTCCACACAGTGACAGTAACTCTTTTATTTCTTTATGAAAAAAGAGAGAGCAAAATCAGGTCATGTCAGAGGATGGCGGTCCGGGCTGCTGGAGCGCCTGCTAATGTTAGACTATGCTTTGATCCAGGACGAGTTCCACACAGAGGGAAAATACAGTGGATGTGCTAGTTGTGGACCGGCATTTTATTTTTATGCAACCTAAAACCCCAGACAAGAATGTCGGACTAACCCTTGATGACTTCTGAATAAGCTCGTTGGCCAGACATGCTGTGACAATGGCATCTTAAATTATTGGAGATGACTGAAATCAACCGTTATGATTTTCTGTATTTCTGGGGGGTTTTTTTGTAGATGCAAAAAGGGACACCCCGCCAAAGCCTGATAGACTGTATGTCAGTTTAAAGTGAGTGAGCTGAGGAGCCTGTCGCACACATTCAGTACATACTGTATGGTGAATGCCCTCACACTCATGCAATGTTCAAACAGAACAGAACAGAAAACGTTGCAACATAAAGGGTACACTGGCCTCCTGCTGCAAAGCTGAGGTGAACAACAGCCATTAATCTCTGTATGTCCTCTGCAGGTTTCATCAGGGCTACAGCTTGACCCCTGCTGACCCTCAACGAGCTGCTTTCAGCTGCTGCTAATAACCAGCACAGGATATATGGGCCTTAACCTAAGAGAGGCCATTAGGCGGTGTAGGTTAAATGAAAATGTATGACTTTGGTCCACGTTGTAATTACTCATGTTTTAAGTCAATGACAGCGGCAGGAGGAGAGGGTGGAGAAAAGCACCTGGCTGGTGTAGTGCACAGAGGAGGCTGCTGGGCCCTCAGTGGGCGTACAGACTCCAACTGTAGAGCTGGCATGCTCACACTCACACATGCACATACACTCGAGCACAAAGACACACACGCACACGGTCCACTAGGTCAAACAGCAGAGAGGACACATACGGACTGTGGCAGACGAGGCAACGTGATGTTTGTTTACCAAATACTTTAACTTTACTTTAACAACCGCACTGGCACCCTGCTCTGTGCACGATCGCATGCATACATGCACACTGGAGAGAAGGAAAAAATACTGACTGATTCTACTATGCTGCTAGTGGACGGCAACATACTGTACACACGATGCAAGGAGGTGTGAGCAAGAACAGTCCCACACGCTCTATATTTACAGAGATGGAAGGAGACGATAATGAGTAAGGCCTCAGGAAAAACACGTCTAAACATAGCTAAATATATCATGTCTTTGTCTAAAAGCAAACAGTCCCATGACGGGAACCAGTGAAGTGTTATCCCAGAGTGTAATTTCATTTCATTACGCATGCACGCACACACACACACACAGACTCAGTGGCCGCAGTCAGTAAACTGGCTTGACCTCTCTGTCTCCCTTGTCAGTAACAGTGTGTCAAATGTGTCCCGGTAAAGCTGAGCTAAACAGTGGACGGCTCCTGTTTCATATCCACTCTGCAATTAATGCCACAGCTGCACCGCTGGGACCGAACATCTGAGGCACCGATTCTTATCACGTCACCCTTGTTCTGATGTTAACACAGTCTGGCGGCTCCAAAGCTGGCTGACATGTTGTGCCTTGTTCATTTAACCCTTATTAAAATAACAAAAAAAATGTGGTTTTAAATATGGAGCTGTAAATGTGGAGTCAGCAGGAATCTCACGGTGTGCACAGATCAGGTCTGGTGATTACCTGAAAAAAAACCCCAATAAGGTTTAAATTATGGGTGAGTGTCTCATGTTCTTGATATCACCTGAATTCTGGATGTTCATGCTGCTTCATGCTGTGACTGCAGGCTGGTTAACTGAGAATCACTCCAACCCACAGCAGAGAGGGAAACAGGTAAACAATTGTGCACAAACGACGCAGACGTGCTCGACACACATCGAAAGACGAGCTGAAAGATGGGAGGCAGCTCTTACTCATACATCGATCGATTTATTCATTCTGTTGGGACCCATCTCCCTTTTGTCCAAAAGTCTTATACAAAGAAGTCACTTGGAGATGTCTAATTAGTTTTAACCAGGAGAGAAAGTAAAACGGGTAAATTGATCATAAAAACAGACATTCAAAGGCTGCGCAACACGAAATGCTTCCTAACGGTTGGTTGGTGTTTGAGGCAGATTTTATTTGCCATCAGATCTCACAAAGATGTACCACCTGACTTTTTTTTCTTAGTACCTAGAGGTAGGGGGGAGGGGGAGGAGAGGAGAGGTGTGGTTACAATTAAATTGTACAAAAATAAATGCAAACAGTATTTTTAAGAGACAAACTTCCTTCTCAGCCGTTGAGGGGGTTCCAAAGCCACAATTAGCAGAACTGGTCTTACAGTAATTGCTTGCATGCACGCGGACACAGGCACTGATCTCGACTTGGTGTGTCACTTTGTGGGTCAGGAGACAAGAACAATTTTGAAACTGTGAAATCTCTCAAATAAGGCAGCCAATAAGACGTCTTAACAAAAAAAAAATCTGTCCAATCACATATGACCATACAGAATGACCACACTGGATGCACAAGTCTTCACTGAAGGGAATATGGGCCAACGACCAAAAAAAAAACACATCAGCAAATCTAATAACAAGACTGTCAAGCTCTTAATGAGCCAATGTCATGTCGAAATAATAAAGTAACACACAAAAATAGTGGCTTTAATCCAGAACCTTCCAACGTTTTGTTACAATACAGTACATTTCTGTCAATACAGGCTGATCCTAAGGTTTTTTTATCCAGAGGCAGCTCAGCAAGCCAGTGCTGAGGTGGCTGGGTAAAATAATAAAATACAGAAATACTAATCACAAGAAGGTCTTGGTTAGCTTCTTTACAAAAACAAAAAATAATATACAGCGGTATACAAAAAAACCCAAAAAACAAACAAAAAAAGCAAATCCAAGCACAAGTAGTATGATCTATAATTAAGGCGAGTTAAAATATTGCAGAATAATTTGGCCCCTGTGTCTCAAACAGACTGCCACAACAGTCAGAGCTCCCCTACTCTCAATGTCCACAATGATCCAGAGAGGGGAAGGAAAGATGAGCTTAAAATAGAGCAAAAAGATAGAAATGGGGAAAAAGAGTGATCCTCTTTGGAGAGAAATAGGTTTTATTTGGTTTCATGTGGTCTCTTCCTCAGGAGTGTGTTAAAGGGAACAGTGAGGATCTCTCTGATAAAAATAAAACAAAAACCTCTGACACTTTTTTAAAAAACGGACAGAGAAGGAGCCTAAGATTGTTAATGTGGGCTTTAACTGAGACTCCTCATCTTTTGAACGCGCAATGAAGTGCGTGCGTATGTGGGGGATGGGGGGCAACAAGAACAGATAATATAAAACTGCTGTTTAATCAATGACCTGATATGACAGATGCAGATGCAGATGCAGATGCAGATGCAGATGCAGCGTCCTCCTGAAAGTCCTCCCTCTGAGTAAGAGCAATCGCGCGCACAAAGAAAAAAAGGAAGGGGAAAGGAAGTGTCTGAGATACAAAGTGATGATGACCCTTTTTTTCTAATGGACCTGAGGGTCATTTCAGGCAAAGACCCCCTCCACAAAGTGAACCCTGCCCCCCCGTTTGTTAAAAAAGCCAGGGGTGAGCAAAGTTAACTTTAAGTCTGAGGGAGTCGCCGACAAACTGTTTGTTTCTGCGGGTCTGAACGAAGCCATCAGATCATCCGAACCGAGGAAGCGTGGCTGTGTGTTGTACGAAAGAAGTCCACTGTCCTCGTCTCTGTGTAGGTGGGCTGCAATCCTGCTTTCACCAGTCTCTCCACCTACCCTCGCCCCGCCCTGTCTGTCTGTTTGACATGTCAGACCCACTCCTGCATGGAGCGTTTGCAGTACAGTATGTGGCGTGGCGTGCCCTTCCTCTTAAACTGCACCACGGTGTAGACCAACACCAACAGGCACAGAGCGAGCACACAGGGGATGACTATGGCGACGGCCTTCACTGTGTTTGCCTCGTTGTCGAGCTCGATCACCACGTCCGAATTTCCGTCGTCAGCTGGCGGGCGGGCAGGATCAATGGGCATCAGCTCGCAGCCCATGAAGTCCTTGAGGATGGAGCGTGGGTAGCCTGGCTCCACCCGCAGGAACTGGTTGTTGAACTTCCAGTACTCCTTCCCCTTGTAGAAGTAGGTAAAACCTAAAGCAACAAAAAAAAGACCAGATATTTACTCAGCAGGAACCTCAAGATAGTTTTCAACCAGCATCATTAAAAGTTGTGGACTATAACCTGTAACCACACCTCACAGTGATGTCCCACTGGAATAATGATACATACTTTACATCAGCCGTCAGTCTTTTAATAAAACCAAACAAAGACTAAAACATTAGGAATATCACAGACAGCGGTGGAAGATTATTTGAAACAGAAGCGACAGTGTTAATACCACAGATGTGTGTGTTGGAGGTTGTCGACACGTTTGCAAACAGGGTGGAGCACAGGTCACTTCAAAATCACACACAGCGTTTTCTGTTTATTCTTAATCCCCAAAAAAACTCGCCATAACAACAGGGAGAGACAAACCCCTTGAACCACTTCACAAACAGCTGCCGTTTGTGAGGCCGCTGTTTCCGATGACTGTCCCTCAGGACTCATTATATCTGGTCATAGAAGAAGAAAAAACACAACCACCGGGATCCAAAGCCCATAGCTCACATCGCACAACAGCACAACAGATAGACATCATGATACAAATCACGTGTGACAGGGCAAGTGTCCCGGTGTCACACATTAATTAATCTACTGTCACAGTGAGTCACCCTTCATGTGTTGTTGCCCCCCCCGCTATACAAAAGGTGAGGTTGGTGTGTTACTGTTACAGGTTACTGACCCTGAAATGCATGCTGGGAAAATACAAGGATGTGTCAGCCTGGGGACAACAGCCAGGCTGGATTCTCCTGCTCTCCTTTTCCTCACTGGAAACATTTACTCGTTTCCTGTGATCTATTATTCATGTATTCAAAAGAGGGAGAAACTTGAGTCAGATGGTGAAACAGCCAGCGTGACACGGTCTAGGGTCCCTAACACTGCTTAACAAAAGGGAAGTGTTTGGAGTAAGATTGTGTAGATGGACAGGACATAGTTTTAAAAGATGCATCTGAGAAGGAAAGGAAACAATAAAACAGCAAAAGCAGAGGCTCAAAAAAAACCCTGGAGCCTACATTGTATTACTGTAATGTCAATCTGTGAGGCTTATCCAATGCAATAATGTCTCACTTTTGTCCGTTTACTCCTGAAATCGAACTAATTTATGAGCAGGAGCAATTTACCAAGGTCCTTAAACAAGTCATTTGACATTCTGGAAAATGTACTTATTTGCCTGTTTACAGTTGGATGAGAAGATTGAAAACCGTGTAGGTGTTTAAAGCTTGTTGGTTGTATTTCTTACACTTTCCTATTTACAGCATTTACACGTTTTCAGTTCTTCAGTTCAATCAAGCAGTGGATGTGTTAATACAACAATCATGAAATGAGACTACACACACACTACACCCCGAGTAGATCACTGTGATGGGATTTTCTGTTTTCACAACCTGATACCAATGTATGGACAGAAAAGACCAACACACACTGCTGTGTCGAGCGTTAGGAGTAAGGGCAAGTGGTGTGTGGGGGCTGAGACAGGCTGAGCTGTGAGTGTTAGAGGCAGGTCAACATGGCCCCGGGGCCCCCCTGCTCTGAAACGTGTTGCCACACACTCAACATACACAGTTTTATCTGCTTATCTGGGTCAGTGTTATGAGCGAAGCCACTCAACATGCTGTCTGTGCAAACAGCTGACCTGCCAAAAAAACACAGGCTGACACACATTTGAGAAAAAAAAGAAACATGTGATGCACACAAACACCCACCATCCCTGTGGATATCAATCCACCCTTCATGCTCTGAGTGATGCCCGCTCCACCTGGCCTCGCCAGCAGACACCCCCGGCTATGGATCTGGGGGCAGATTGACGGCACAGATGGCCTTAGCATTGAGCACCACCTGCCCTGCATTTTCCCAACCTGGAAGCTGCCAAGACTAAACCCACCTGCCATAGCACATCCAATGGAAGGTGCTTTTTCTCTTCACACTATCTGAGTGGCCAATGGGTGAGCTCTTTACGACATATGACTCCCACCTCCCCACCACTGCCATGGCCTATCTGGCTCTTGTCCTTTCTGCTCGCAACAGTCCTGCACCACCTCCTTATGTTCATTTTCAAAATACTTTTATTGTGTCTTTCCCTTTGTACTGCATGTGTAGATGCATTAGCACCTGGTGTTTCAATTCATTTCAATTTCAAATTTCAAGTAATGTCACCCTGGCTTACGCCCCCTGCACAGTGGGTGCCAGTGACCAGCTGAAATCTACACCGCCTGGCACATGAACTGTTCTGTTTTTGTCAACTCAGTATCGGTCAAGATGAATCGTACCATTGGCTTTGTCAACAAAGGCCCCCTGTGGCGAGTCAGGCACACCTCTCCACACTGTGATGGGTTTGGGATAGCCAGGGTCCATGGTTCTCTTCTCCTCGTTGTACCGCCAGTACCTGAACAGGAACAAATGATGAGCCACAGGAAGACAAAGCAGGAACTGTATGTGTATGCAGGCAGTAGTAAACAGGTTGACGCTGAGAGCAGATGGTTGCTTGTGTTTATGACTAGAGTCTCAACTCCATGCATCAGATTAAAGGCTTCCCATAGACAAGCGTGTCAGAATTCAACTGAATGACACCTGTTATAAGAGGAGCTGAAGGCAGCCACTTTAACAGAAGGCCTTGTTCACTCCAGTGAACTGGGAAATTCAGATGCAGACAAAAACTGTAATCTTCCTACAGGATACTGCCTCCACCCACAGATTGAAAAGTACAAGGTTTCTTTGGTACCACATAAAATCAGGCCTGTGTACTGCACTGTGTCCTGTCGGACAGTACATAGTGTAACAAGAACTATGATGGAAGACTAGAATGGTAACAAGAACTACACACAAAGCAAATGGACTATGTAAAGCCAATGTGACAAATCCAGTGGCTTCACACATATCTTTAGTTCCGCTGCACTTCGGGGCAGAAATCAGACAGAAAACAAACACATGGTCGTAGGTCCCGAAAGACAGATTTAGTAGTATGGGATCAGACAATGCTCTATTTACAAAAATACTCTTTTTAAAGATGTTTTCACCTGTCCCCTTTAAAGAAGTAGGTCTTGGCCACGTCCTCCCACCACACGGCAGTCTCAAAGCTCTGGGCCGGCATGCCGTGGCCAAACTGGGTGATATCCTTGGGGTATCCAGACTGCAACACGGTGTCCTTAAATACCCAGAACTGCTTTCCTGCACCCAACAAAGAGGGGGAAAAGAAATTCAGATACACCAGGTAATACCCTCCAGGAGCCAAACACATGACAAGGGCAGAGTGTAACACACAGTCGGCAATAATCTGTTGCCTTGTATTACAGTATTTGATGTTGATGTTTGCCTCATATATGGTAAGATGGGTACATTGGCATTGCTGGAAACTCAGCTGGTAAGTGCCCAGCTGAGATAAAACAAAACATCGAGGACTGTTGGCCACAAGAGAGTTTTACGAAAACTTGTTTCCCTGTTTCCATGCTGCAGGAAGCCGAGCAACAACCTCAACACTCGGAAATTTCAGAAGCGAAAACATAGGTGAAGTGTTAGAAACCATTCAGTATCTTTTATGGCATCACCCTCTTTATAGTTTGTCTGTTTTGCTTGTTTGCACCTCCCCTCCACTTTTGCCATGTGAACCCTTCTCCCCTGCTTCCTGTGCAGTGAGCAGGTTACGCGGCACGTTTCTGCCACAGCGTGACCCCGGGAAGTGCTCGTCTTTGTCACGGGTGAGATAGGGAGGAATGAGGGGAAGTGGAGGAGGTGAGTGTTAGCAGGGGAGAAAGCGAAAAGAATCAGGTGTAATGAAGAAGGTGAAGAGAGGAGACTCAAAGGATGTGAAGTGTTCTTGACTGACTCATGTCACCCACTATTTAATCATCCTTTTACTGCTGAATCACTGAATGATGCATGTATATATTATATATTTGTATGAATGTGATAAAATGTGTCAGGTATAATCACGGTTTGACATTTAACCCTAAAAGGATTTCCACTGGGGCGGTGGGGGGGGGGGGGGGTGGGGGGTGGGTGGCTCTGTGGGCAGGGGAGGCAGATCTATAGCTGCCTCGTTCTGTAAAGGAAATTCCTGTCATTTTACCTCTTTCCCTTATAATGTTGCACTCAGTCTGGGTCACACTTCCTCTGACCCTGACTCACACACAGACACACACACACACACACACACGCACACACGCACCCACACACACACACACTACACCCTGAGACTATAGGGGTCTCCACGAAGAATGTTTCTACCTCATTTGAAAAAAAGCTTAACCACACAGACACATGTGAGGCCATGCACTTGAATCCGTCAGGTTCTGAAACTAACTTCAACTTCAAACAACATATGCAGCATATGCAACACCTGCTTGAAATAGATTTGTTTTCAGACCAACTCTCTTACAAATATTTTATTCCAAACTGTGACATACAGAATAAAGCCTTCTGGGAAATTAGCAGTGTGTTTGACGAATGTCATTCTGCTACCTAGAGTTGTCTAAATCTGTGCCATCCCAGTCTGGGAGGAGTGCAGGGCAGAGAAATGTGAGTTTGTGGCGCACACGGGACCAGTAGTCTGTATTTCCAGGAAATGTTTGGGGCTGAAAATAGAAATGTGCTTGAGTGTAGATATGTAGTTTTTTTTTTATCCAAACAGACTTTCATTGCTTGCCTACATCTCATTTCTCCAACAGCCTCTCTGTCTGTTCTGTCTGTATGCTGCTTCTTTTAATGAGCTTTTCAGCTTTAGACATAATTAGCTTTAAGCCTCTGTACTTTGGGGCTAGTTTAGTTCTAGATTTGTATATAGGAACCAATCATTAAAAAAACCCAATGAGTGGTATCGACAGTTTAAAAGCAATACACGCTGATTATGTTTAGTTACATTTAAGGATACAGACTAAAACATAATGTGTTTTTCTTATTACTACCAGCCAAGAACTCACTGCTGTGTGAATGGGTATGATTCTATACATACAGGATGAAAATGTTTTCTTTGTTTCTGAGGTCAGAGAGACACATATGGAAAATGTGCGCAGAATACTAAAAAGGCATGTGCACAACCAGACAACACCGCAGCCATATCGAGGAATTCCTGTGGATGAATAATATACAAGCTAAATGAGCTGAGAAGCTAATGGAAAGCAGGATGGTGGAGCCACATGTTTGGTTTGGGCTTCCCATATGCAGCATGAGGATGGCGCATAGCTTTCCGATGTGCCTCTCATGGAAAAGACCTTACCTTTGAAGAAGACAAACTTGCCCTCGCTGTTCTCGTAGACGGCGTCTATCTTGGGCGGCAGACCCCTCCAGAAAACACTGATGAGCATGGGGTAACCGGGCATTACAGAGTTGTCTCTCACACGCCAAAACCAGTGGTCCTGAAAGAGAACAGAGTAAGCACAAATTAAACTGTTGTCCCAGTTTGCTGGGACCTGACTCATGCTTCGCATCTTTATACCAGTACTGCCTCCATGTTGAACACTGCAGCTGGATTATGACAGATATCAGTTTGTATAAAACATGCCTTACGTTAGAGTTTTAGTTGGTTTAGAATTCCCTGACACCAACACATGTTGCCCTGAAGCAAAGCAGGCAGCAGATGATAACATCTGATACCGGTAAACTCAGGCCAGCTTCTCTTACAACAAAACCTGCAGGCGATGATCAACTCCACCTGCTGCTTTGACAGCCACAATGCCTTTAAGTTCCACATACACTTTCTCAGGTTGCCTGGTATGCACGGGCAACGATCTGCATGCACGCAGATCCAGGAGAACATGGAAGCTGGGAAAACCATTAAAGTACCATGGGCAAAACAATAGCTAGGAGCTTTATGAGAAGCCAAGAGTCTCTGATTTCCTTCGGGGTGAGAGCATGAGCCCGGCCAAGAGGAAGGTGTGTCTTTTTGATGTCGGATGAAACGTGATGACAGAGGGAGCCAGGGGGAGATCCAGCTGTGAAAGCCATTAGGACTCAGGGAGATGCCCCACCCTTTGGCTATAAACGGCCAATTGAACGCACCAAGTGTTGTTTCCAAAAACCCTGAGCTCGTAGCCAGGGACGCACGGCCTGAGAGAGAGAGGAGACACCACATCATCACATGCTGCCTCATTCACAGTAAAAGCTAAATAAACAGCCCATTTATCAAACTGTGCTCTGTCTCTGCATCTAATCCAGCTGTTTCTCAGGGACTCTGCCCTCTCCCTGGACTCTTCCTCATCTTTCTTTTCATTTCCCCTTGTCTCTAAATCCAGTTCCACCTCTCCTCCTCGCCCTCACTCACTCCATACGTACCGACTCTATAGCTTTCACTTGTACAGCATGTGCTGTAGTCGGACAAGCCCAGTAATTGAAAGCAGATCAAACTGTGAAATCCAACCCATTTGAATCTTTTTGACTTTATATAAGCAAAAATGTTCTCCCGCCCTGCCGCCTCACTCCCACTCTCAAAATAAAGCTTGGGCAAGCAGACTTCATTCTGAGAACACTTCAGCCTCCACTTTCACAAATGTAGGAACGTCTAGAGTAATGTGTACAGGTTTGGTCTTCGCTGAAATAGGGTTGCACGCTCTCTCATTCTTTCACAAACATAGATGTATAGATCCATGGGCTTAAAACTGACAGAGGCCCCATCACCAGACCCTGTCTTGGAGAGAGGATCACGATTGTGTCCTTTACTAATTGAATAAAAGATGGATGGCGCGATGTCTTCTCATTCCACAGTTAGAGTAAAAAGCTTTACAAGACTGGCACTAACACTAATTCACCTCCTCTGAATTTGATTTCATAACGAAAACGAGAGGACAAGAAGCTGGCTGAGGAGAGAAAATGTTTCTGGTTAAGAGCAGCTCTTGAATGATCACATTTTTGAGCACCGTGCTTTTCAGAAAGAACAAATCAGATACACAGGTTGAGTCAACTTCATTCAAAAATTCATACATTATTTTTGGAACCTAGTAACATGAGCAGAAAAGGTGAGAATGTAATGACCTCAGAGGATGATTTTATACTTAATGTTTCATTAAACACTGAGCATTTTGCTCAGGCACGGCTGTAACTCTGAGGTAAAACCTAAAAAGTTGTCATCGGCAGCACCCAGGTCAGCCCTCTGTGAGCATCTGCTGCTATGAATGTGACAGACAGCGGTGTTGGGATGACCGTGCTGAACTGAACTCTCACTCGGTTAATGTGGAAGACACACTTGGCTGGAGTGAGAGCAGAAGGCAGGTGTAAATAATTCAGAGCCTGAAGCCTGAGATCAGTGTTTACCAGGATTTCTGGCCAAGAAGTCCCCTTTTTCACAGAGGGAAATAACTGCAGAAGACTTTTTTAAAACATCTGCACAGCTGTGTATTTGTGTGTGTGTGCGCACACGCGCATGTGTGTGTGTGTGTGTGTGTGTGTGTAGATGCTGAAAGCTACTGGAACAAAACCTGTCCAAACTGAATGAGGTACAACCTTGAAATACAGCCACTATAGCAATGAACAATGGCACAGCTTTTTTCCTTCTGTTACTGCTCATTCCTAAATGGCAGCATTCAAGTTATCCATGTATCTGAGTAAATATCAGTTTCATCACATATGTCTGCCAAAACTCAGATGGCAGATCACATGAGATTTATGGTTGGATTCAATCACTAATAAAATTAAAAGTTCATGACAACAATGTATGACTGCATCATCTTTGTGCATCACTCATCTTTGTCCCTTTCGGGGGACTGGAATAGGCAAGAAAATGTATTTGCAATCTGCAACAAACTACAAGTAACGTGTCTGTGGGTAAATTATTAGGAACCACATATAAAACAGACTAGTAAGTGAAATCTAGAGATGCTGTTGGGCAAATGTTTGCCCCCTACTGAGCAGAGGCAGGACCTCTAAGATAAGCTAAGCTAATCACCTCCTGGCTTTGGCTTTCAGATATTAAAAGAGGTATTGATCTTTTAATCTGACAACATTTATCCTTTTTATTTCTGGCACTTCTTTTAGCTGAGTTAGTATTTTGTGAGATCCTAAACTGGCCTTATATGTGCTCTCTGACACCCTGTCCACCCCCTCTCCTCCCAGGGACAGAGAAAGTAAAAAGGGTGGACAGCTTACTGCTCCCTTAAACACTGGGTTCTCATTAATGGATGTCAAAATCATAGCCTCACTCCAACATCAGTGACCAACATCAGTGGTTTAATCCTGTACAACAAGGGACCCTGAGGAATCCCAGAGTCCAAGTCTCTAAATATGTCCACATGGAGCGAGGACGTGTCTCTCAGTGAGTGAATGTAGGACTTTTGAATTGGGGGGAAAGGGAATGGGGGGGGGGGGGATGGGCGAGGGGGGGGGGGGGGGGCATCGTGGGGGGGGGGGATTCCTGTATCAATGGCTGTCTCAGGATGACAGACTTTCAGTGGACTGATGACAGAGGCAGTTTTTTATAGCTGACTGTAGTGCAGGAGGCTGTGCAGCTTAAAGCAGAAGAGCCATTCATCATAATTAAGCAGTGTTTCGGTTGTTTATTTATTCGCATTTTACAGCTTTACAAACTTACAAACGTCAGTAGACCACAAACTCTGCATATTTATACTGTGCTTCGTTCAAAGCCTGATGGGAAATGAGCAGGCCGGTGGCAGCCTTCTGTCTGCCTGCCAGCAGGAGAACCCTACATTCAGTGGTAAAACGCGGTGGTTTGCGGGTTCACAGGAGGTTGAACGTGAAATGAGTGGGACCATATATGTGGTAGCTGTGAAGTTTTAGTGGGACATTTACTGGTGTCACTGGATCTACACAGCTGCACAGAGTTGCCTGTGAACCCTCGGTGACCCTGCGTCACCTCACACGAGAGAAAAACGAGAGGCTGTAAAACAACCACCTTAACAGGCGTGACTCCCGGCTTTGTAGATCAACTGCCTCATATAAATCAGACACTTCTCCACGTTAACCTTGTTACGCCAAACATCTGCAGTACTTAGTTCCGTTCAGGCAGTGTGGATCGGACACCATTCTTTTATGTAATATAGTTAGAGTGGCCTGAACTACTACCCAGGGAGAAACGCACGTAAATTAGTCATTCACAGCCTCTTTAACTTTAATCCGGTGTGTTAAAGAGTAAAGCATTGACCTTGCACCTCCTTTACTTGGATCTGGATCACAATAGGGGCACTGGGCTGGTTTATGAGCAGTTACACGGTGTCTCGTGTAGCTTTCCCCTTTCTTCAATGTGTTGACTGAAACTGTAAAATGTCGTTAGATGAATCTTCATGATCCCAGAAGTGTAACATTTTTAAAGGTCACCCCTCTCTCTCTTTCTCTCCACGGGGCAGTGCTAGTCGTTAATGCTCAGGAAGTGTCGCACAGGAAAATTATCCGTTGAAACTGATTGGCATCCAAGCTGTTCCCAGTAGACTGACATTTATTTACATGTAAATGGACGTGGAGATGCACAGACTCTAAAGTGCTTTCAAAAGCAGAAAAATGGATCGGAAGCAACCTTCACAGAACCTGCATTATTGATGGCTCTTCTGTTAACATACAACTAGAACTAACCACAATGTTCTTGGATCAGCAGCTTCCATTATAAATCTCAGTAAGGTCAGAATGGTGGAGTTGGAAGAAGTTGGAGGAATCCCACTTTTCACAAAGCCAGAGAGTAAGAAAAGTCCTACCCACTGGGCCTCAGGGCTCAAAATGTGTTCGACCAGATAAACTCTGCTGTAGACTCAGCTCGAAACCATCCTCTATACATTGCTGGAGCACCTGTGGACCTTGGGGCCCGTCCCACCGCTGAGATGTCTGCTATAATCACTTGGCATTGACTCCAAAACAATCGAGTCGTGACGGTGAGCAGAGCCAAGATGCACAGGAAAAGGTGTCCCACAGCAAGTAATCATGCAGTCAATCAATCCAACGACCAAAAGCAAAAATGAAACTGTGCCTAATTAAAGACAGTAAGAAGAAACCGAAACAAGAAGCTGTAAATGGCTCTGTCAGTCATCATTTAACCAGAGCTCCCAATCATAGGTTGACCTTGGCTTGTTCGAAAGGGAATAAATCAAGCAGCTCTGCTTTGCTAATTATGATACCAGATCTGTTGGTTTACAGTACTGTACAAAAAAAGCTTCACCATCCACCGGAAAGGAACGTGTCAGCGTGAACTCTCTGTGTTGATGGAGAAAACTGGTGCAACGCACACTGCAAGTCAAGAAATATTAGGACCACCTGCTCCTCCTGTGAACCACACTTCCTGATGTGAATCCGAGTCAAAGGCGTGATACTTTATTGATTTCACTTCACTAACCACACTTGATTTACTGGCTGAGACGTGGCTTATGCTAAAGGGTGAACAAATCATCCGCACGGTCCCAATGTTACTGGTGGTCCTAATGATGTGAACGCAGTGGATCGTCCAACTGCACTTAGATGTGTTCCCCCTTCTCCACCTGAACTCTGGCCTTTTATTCTTTATTTTCACTTTCATATTATGATTAGCACTTTAATTATTTGTCTTATCTCCAGTTCACGAATGAGAGGAAGCATTGCAGAGAGCAGAATCTCTTATTTACGTTTTGGCTTTCTCTGCGACCATCTGTTGCATTGGACGAGGAATAACAGCAGAAGATGTTATTTTCCTGCTGTGGTTTGGTCTTGGTCCATTAAACTGACATTTTATCAGTTATGACATGCAGGTGCGTTGACACGTCCAAATTCTTTTTTCTAAAGCCACTGTTGCTACATATGCACCAACCAAGTCTACTTTACCTCCTATGACCTTCCTAAAAGGTCAGCTGATCACTGAACATCCCTTTGTCCCATCACTAACTCAAAAAAAATCTCATGATCCTCATCAGTCCGTGCATAACGAAGGGGCAATACAGACACCACATGTATTTAGACCATTGGAATAAGCAGATATTAGTTCCACCACAAAGCCAAACCTGTGGGAACTGTTAGATTAATACCTCAGCAGGTACCAACACTGGATCCAAGCACACTAGTGGTAAAGGAGAGGACAGAAAGGGTTTTCCCCCTGTTCCACAAGCCTCTTATTTAACCAATGAAAACCATCTATTTTTATCCCCAGGAAAATACAGCCGCACTCACATGAAGCATCAGAGCGACTCTTTCTCCTCTGTGCCGAGAACACAGGACCTCATTGTGTTGCCCACAAGTTTTTCTCCGTCCCTCTCTGTGCATTGCCAAGGTCTTGTGTTCACAAGCTTAGACCAAGGATAAAGGTGCATTAAGGGACATGTGTGCTCGAGATTGAGAAAAAGGCTGAGTGTGCTGGGAGGAAGCAAAACTGCTGCAACGTGCACCTCCTTAGTAAATATCCACTTAGTCCAAATCTCTCTAAACTGGCCTCAAGTAACCTGGGAAAAGCTCAATTTAAACATAATAGCCTCTTTAATTATGCAATAAAATACGCAGTTGCAAGTTTTGGGATACTAAATATTAAAAATAACATTTCTTCAAGCTATAACCACAATGTCAGTTTTCGCTCCTTAAAAATTTCAGCCAACTTCAGTGTAATAACTTACATTACATCCAAGTGAGCAATTTCTACACTGTGCCCATACCCTCATAAACATGAAACAGATTAGCAGAAAAGCTTCCACCCTCTGCATATTTAGGTAATCCTCTAGACTGTGAAGTAATTTACCCCCCATACAACTACTGTTAGCAGCAGCCCACCCTCCACAGGCTGTTTCAGACCTAAGGGCAACTTCCATTTACTCTGAATCAACGGATGGGATGTCCCTTTGCTGCGTTTATCAATCAAGTTATTTTCTATGGCCAGAAATCTCTTCAGGTGTATGTTGTCGTCGGAAATATGCAACAAAACCACCAGTCTCCCAAGCTCTCGGATGTTTTTGCTGGCCCGTGGCGTCACACTGCTCAGCAATGCAGGCTATAAAAACGCCAGCAAAATAAATGTGAAAAAATAAGTCCTGCATGTTTGTTTTCAATCACAGACTCTCACCTTGAAGACGAACATCTCTCTCCTCAGGATGGCCAGGGTGTTGAAGCCTCCGTCACAGATGTTGGGTTTAGCATTGGGGTGGGACGGTCTGTCCCCTGGGGGCAGTCTCGGAGGTCGCGTCTGTCTGTCTGGCTTACGTGGGTCTGAAGGAAGATGTGAGCGAGGAGCAGGTGCTGTTGGCAAAGGCTTGGTGGGCTGTGGAATCTTATCAGGAGGCCCTAGAGGAAGTAAGAGAAAAACACCTCTGTTGTAGTGATACATTATATTCACAACCAGAACTTTCCAGAAACCATGTTTCTGCCTCAGTGTTTGGTCTTCAGATGAAGTCAGGCTGCACACAGAGCTGGATATAAGTATTTATCAAAATGAAAGCACCGTAACTTCAAATGGATGGCCTGCAGTAAACAGATCTGATGAACGATTTAACAGTCAGTTTATTTTTCAAAGAACCAAACGAGCCACCGGTCCTTTCACTGGAGGAGTCGCTCTGCAGCAAGCAATCAAAGGATAAACCAAGTCATTAGTCAACCCTAGCTGACTGATCTTTCTTATTCACTCTGTTGATCAGGGGAGTAAATGAGATTAACTTAAATCCCCAGAAATATATTTCAGACTGACTGCAGTGATGTAAACACTCAAACATGCACCCTAATGACACAATAAGAAACTGGCATCAGAGTGACTTTGGTTTTCTTTTTAGTGTCATTTTGTGCAGTTGTCGATTCTTGTGATGTTTCAGATCTCTTCAGGTGGTCCTGTCACTCAGCACAGCAGCTCATCATGATGAACACAGTCATCCAGTTATCTGTACACTGCTGACAATTTGACGCAAGTCCCGGTTGTTTGCTTCTTCAAAGCCGTTGTCAAGGCAACAAGCCCGTTAAAGTGAAGCTTACTGACATTTCGCTGGATCAGGACCAGAAGGTTTTAAAGAGCGTTCATATACAGTAAATATGGTTTTAGATGGAAACCTGCAGGTTACTGAGGAAAATCATAAGATGCGCTGGTGAAAATATCATATCAATTTCCACGAAAACACTTACATGACAACAGCACGTGAATTAAAGCAGATTTGAAGGTGGTGTGGAGAGTTGAGCTGCGTTTTCATTTTCACAAACAACACATTATCATCTCAGGGAGGTCTCCTTGTGTACCTGATCATGTGATCCACAGCCAGGGTTTTAAATCTGACTCATTCGGTTTGAATTTCAAAATTAGAGTGTAGTGTTATTCAAGAACTTCATTAAGGGAAAGCCATAGTGAGTTGTTGTTTTTCTACTGCTTCTACTGGTTGTTTTTCTAAGGGTGAAAGCACCGGACCAAGTGTGAAAGCACCCTTAGAGGACTGAGTTCGGTTCACTTAAAAGGGACCAAGTGTGAAAACACCCTTAGATACAATCACATATACAGATACACGTGATATAGATACTCTGTTACCAGGAGAAAAACAACAACTCACTATGGCTTTCCCTTAATGAAGTTCTTGAATAACACTACACTCTAATTTTGAAATTCAAACCGAATGAGTCAGATTTAAAACCCTGGCTGTGGATCACATGATCAGGTACACAAGGAGACCTCCCTGAGATGATAATGTGTTGTTTGTGAAAATGAAAACGCAGCTCAACTCTCCACACCACCTTCAAATCTGCTTTAATTCACGTGCTGTTGTCATGTAAGTGTTTTCGTGGAAATTGATATGATATTTTCACCAGCGCATCTTATGATTTTCCTCAGTAACCTGCAGGTTTCCATCTAAAACCATATTTACTGTATATGAACGCTCTTTAAAACCTTCTGGTCCTGATCCAGCGAAATGTCAGTAAGCTTCACTTTAACGGGCTTGTTGCCTTGACAACGGCTTTGAAGAAGCAAACAACCAAGAGGACCGGGTTCTCTTTCT
>JAFBJQ010001296.1:115123-320295 GCA_016785345.1 Trinectes maculatus
TACTTGCTATCCTGTGTTTTCTGATTAAATTAGCAAAAAAATAGGGAAAATAGAGTTATTCAGATTACATATGAACACAAAAAGAGATTGAGGAGACTACAAAGAAGACATTTCCTTGTTGTTGGCTCTCTCGCGTTGAGTTTTCCCGGCTGCAGAAACTAGGAGCCGAGAGAAACTAGGACCCCGGTCGTCAAACTACCCTGTGGTCCTGAATGCAACGAACAGGCCTTACCATAAATCTTTTGGATCCCGAGCAGGTCGTCCATGGGCAGTTTAAAGTTGTCAGTGTCCATGTACTGGTAGAAAGGAGCCATGATGGCTGTGGGATCGTTGGAGTGCTCGAGGCCCAGAGCGTGACCAAGCTCATGGACCGCTACCAGGAACAAATCGTTACCTAGAAACAGACAGAGAGAAAAGCAAAGAAAGGGCTGTTCTGTCAGTATTCCTCTCTGAAAACAAGGCTGCACTATAAACAGATGAGTAAAAGCCTTAGACCGCCCTCGGTTATTTTCTATCACTGTGTAGCTTGTCAGGTTGCACCTGCTCTGATTGGCCAACCCTCAGTGGTTCCTTCAAAATAAAGCCATCTTGGGTAAGGTTTTATGGCAGTTCATTGACAGATGTAAAACAGCCAATATATAATCCCCATAACAGCATGTATTCAAAGATATATGAATGTGTCGATAATACACCACTTATCAGGGTGGATTAACTTCTCCATAGATGTTATATTCAAGGTACTCAACTTACATCATCAACAAGAAACATCATCATGGTAGGGGAAAAACATGAGAATACGATTCGGGTTGGGCTGCTGTCTGGTGGTATTTATTTATGCACCCTGGCTGTGTGAGAAGCTGTGGAGAAGAACTTTTCCACCCTATCATAAATATGATCCCCTAGATTTTGGCCTCACACATAAGCACATTCAAAGTCTCTAGACACTGGCAAAACGTGGGCTCCTTTAATACAAGCTTTAAACTGTGGTGGTCAAAGGCTAAAAATAGGACCAACATCTAGTATTTGAAGGTTGTCCCTCCAGCACTCTCCCCACTGTCCTCTCTCGTCAGCTTTACCATTCCCTGCTGTTCTCATCACAATGAGAGGCGTGACGGGAATGAAAAGGAGCATCACGTATTCATTGTGATTTTGACTAAAGGGACGTACTTTTCTACTGCAAATCTGTCCCATGAATAACACATCAGCAGACAGAGACGGCGAATCAGGTCTCTGTATTAGGCGGTGCAGTACAAGCCTTAAGAGTTTACCACTGAGAAATAGCTTAATTGGACTAGGTGATGGATATTTGACTGTATAAATGCCAGTGAGTCTTAATAAGGTTGATGTAAGGTCATGGAAAGACACAGACAGACAGTCTGTTCTCAAATCAGAAAAATATAGTTACATGCACTATGCCTGGCTTATTATCAGCTGCAGGGTGAACAGAGGCTACAAAGAAAATGGTGAAGACTGGAACTAGACAGGGGGAGAAGAAGGCAGACAGAGACGTGTGAAACAGACGAGGAGGTAACATGAGGGAACAGAGCATCAGAGGAGAAGTGAGATGAAGGTGAGAGATGAATAGGCGGGTAGGAATGAAGAGTAGGAGAAAAAGATTCATACAGTTAATGCAGAGATAAAGAAAAAAGTCTAGTAAACAGAGGAGAGAGGGCATTCAGGGCGATAGCTGCATGAGCAATAAGGGGAAAAACAGGATGATGGAGAGAACTGAGAAAAGTCAAGGCAAGGAAAACGATAAGACATACGTCTACTTGTTATCATGTAACATCCTCCCGTATACTCGTATACAGCCCAAAAAGATGGAGGTGATGAATAACACAAGCGAGACCTCTGACCTTGGCATTTGTAACATCAGCCTGTCAGAGGCTGTATCTCAGAGGAAATGGGGGCCCATAGTTGAAGGGCAAACGGGTTCTTGATAGTGAGTCCTGAATGAGGAATATTTGGCGAATCTGCTAGTTGGAGCAGTAATGTAGCGCAAAGGTAACCTATCTCAAGCAGAAAATCTGCATCTGAAGTAAAAAGAAAAAAAAGCTCATCATCGACGCATATTTTCCATGTTACGTGGGTTGCGATCGCAGCGGCGGCCCACGGCAGGACAGGTCAAGGTTGGAGCTAATGGGATAGTGTGGCGGCGGAGGAAAAGAGAGAAGTAAAAAGATGGAGTGGAGGAGGAGAGCCACTGGAGATTTATGACCAGACATACCTCTCTCTGTCTTCCCCCCACAGGGGCTGCAGGAAAGTAAACAGTGGCTCAGATTAGAAACCAGAAAACTCTTCCTGCTCTTGTGCCATCATTTACCAGTTCCCTGCTCATTCTACTACTGCAGCACATTGGCCGGTTGGGGGGTGGGGTGGATGGGGGAGGGGGGGTGGGATTGCGAGTTTTAGACACGAACACACACCCACAGACCCACAAAATAAGAAATGGGGCCCTGGACACGGCCGTTCAATTGCAGTAATAGCTTGGGTTGTCAGCAGGGGCCTCAGGGGGCCTGTAAACCTCTATGCTTCTTTAGTGTTTAACTAAGTGGTTGTGGTTCACTCAATACAAGGCGTCAGCCATAGCTGTGGGTGACCGGCAGGCCATCTACCTGTCGGCTTCACTGTCCTTCAAAGCAAGTCTTCTCTCGGCTTTCATACGTCTGCTGTTACCCTTTCGTGTGCGTAACAATATAAGATTTACTCTTCATTAATTCAGCACACTGATTGATGCTGTTGACCTTAGGTTTGTCAAAATGTTTGTTGGGCCCTTTTCCTGATACACTAGAGATGAACTACTTCTGACTCCTAAAAAAAAGACAGCTACAACTGTTACTGCTCCGATGTCACTGCTGTTGTTTAGTGTCCAAGCATAAGCAGCCGTAAGTGTGCTCTCTATCCCAGCAGAGTCCAACCACTGCCCACTGTCCAGCTCCCACAGCTCCCAATGTATTTGTGTTACAGCTCACTTATGTGCAGCTCTGCGTTTGTCTTGATTTAATTTGTTTTCTGGCTGAGAATCACTGATATATAATGTAATATCTTACAAGCCTCTGCTCTGCACTGTTGGAGTTGAGGAACGCTGCACAGGGAGGAAGTGATTTTTCTGAACTGAAACCGTTTTGTTTGTGTCAGAGTACTTTTTATGCTGGTTAACATTTAACAGAATAAATGGAAATAGGGCAACCGGGGCACGGGATCTGTGCGAATCTAAAACAACTCAGATGTGAAAACTAATTGAACAGCTAGAGTCTAATTAAAAGCTGCATTGGTTTCCAATAAGCTACATGCAAACTGAGCCAATGCCACTGCTGAAAGGTATTTTGTCCATCGCAGACGCTGGCTGAGAGCTGATTGGTGGAGCACATGATGCCACAGAGACATTTACAATACCGTGACTGACCGTATCTCTAAGCCAGTCGGTCGTCAGATATCAGACCAGCCTTGGTGTTGCAGGAAGCTGCAGGTTCAGTATGTGGAGTCAGAGAGGCGGTGCACGCAATCTGAGTCAATGAGAGTTGTGGTGTACTGGATCTCAGCCCAGTGGTCCGGTGCCTGTCTCAGACGGCCGCAGGCACACACAGAGCTCTGCTGGCTGTTGCACCACAGTTATGTGCCGGGCTTCACAGAGCGAACACTGTGAAGACAGCAGCCAAAGTACAATGGCTGCTTTCTGCTCACTTCAACAACAACGCAACAAGCCGTTTGGTAAATTTCATAGAATCCGTTTACAGTAGCACCAAGTGCAAACACCAAGGTGCCGATTCCAGGAGTTTTTATGACCAAGCTGGGGTGAAACAGAGGTTTCATTCGAGTGTGATGTGGTACAATTCACTCTCAGGCAACTTTTTTTCTAGCTCTAAATGAGACCAATGTGATCATGGGAACAAGCATCCACTTGTATGGGAACTAAAAAGCTGGTAGTTGCCAGAACCTTCAAGTTCACGGCAGCTACATGAACACACATGAACCCTTGAGAACTTGTTGGGTCCTTCAGAACAAAAGCACGAATAGCCAATAGCCAGTAACACCCTTATCACAATGAGTTTTACAGTTCATCTCAAGGAATCAATTTTACATTTTTTTTCAGCCTGTCACACATGTGGAAGCTGCCAAAAAGTCAACTTACATTTTGTGTGTTTCCTCAGATTGCTCAATGGATTTTAGAATGCAGCTCTGGTGGAAACGTTTGACTAAGCCACTGTTCAGTGTGCAGTAAAGCCTTAATGCTGCAGTGGTAGAGCACCACACGCGTCCCACTGAGGGTCATCATCTCGTGGAGTCTGTTGTTCCACTTGCTTTGCTCTGTCCTCTACACCTCCAACCCCCTTTTCTGCCCTCACTGCTGCAGGCTGTTGACACCGGTTCAGCAACACTTACTGAATCTATTACACTTGACTCTCACATCGTGTCAGAGTACAAAAAAAAAAACACAGCTGATGGAAGCAACATATGTACACTGGAGCAATTTATTTACAGAGACTGCTACTGACGTTGCCATGGATCCTGATATCCAGGATCAAGGACATCCTTTTTTCATGTTTATCTCCGTGCAGCACCTGTGAGCAACACGGGGTTGTGGGTACATTTTCATTGTGATCATCAATCAATGTTATGCATTCATTCGCAAGCAATGTTACACACATGTGCGCCCTCACCGGTTCACACATGAACGCACTCACACTCCTGCAGCTGTGTCCGTTTTTACACTCGGCATGGAGCAAAAAGCCAGACTGGGTGGAAAGTGAATTTGTGCTGAAAAATATTGTGCAGAACTGACATAGTTCAGTGACGCTCCTCATTTAATGCTGTCTGGGTAAAGCATCATCATTTAGATGCTCTGGGTAAATCCAAACTTTTTCTGGAAAAAAGAAAAGATTCACAGCTGACACTTCTGTCCGTGCTAAATACAACTCTGACACTGATGAAATATGAATTGCGAAGGAAGCTAAATAACTCAGGCATTGCCACTCCAGCAGCTGTGGGCGAACACACATTTGAAGACATCTGGGACATGTGTGTGGGTTTTGTGTTTATTGAGTGCTTTGTTTTTTTTTCCATTTTGCACATTGGGTTTTTTTTTTTTCATTGCCGTTTGTTGCCGCCCTGTGTTCTTGTGAGTTCTTCCATATTCCATGTTCTGTTTTTCATTTCAGATTTAAAAAAGACTTTCAATAAAATATGAGAAACAGCTGCCAGAAACCATCTTGCTTTTGCGACTAGATCGACAGACGCTTCTTGGGACGAGACGTTCGTCCAGGATGCTGAACTACAGTGCGATATTTACAGACTAGTTTCTGTGATTTAATACTTTCTAGCCTGGGATCTCACCATAAGCAAATGTGGTTTTCGAAAAAATACATTTTCCTTCAACAATCCAAACAGTAACAAACAGAGCAGAGGAATGTTTCCACAAACAACAATGATGCTAACATGGCTGCTTCTGCATGAAATACTAAGCAGGCAGATGTTACACTGAAGCTTCACTTCAGAGTAAACAGTAACACTTGAACAGTGTTAAAGTGTGTGAGATGAAGCTTCTGCGGGCTTGTTTACAATTTTTGTTTGCTAAGGATTGTGGGTACAAGTTTATGAGAGCATCTGACTGACCGGTGGGAGGGCAAGGCTCCCCAGGTGCACAATTTGTGTACATGTGTGTTCATGTGTGGGGGCGGAAGAGAGTACTGCTGCCCACGTGGAGGTTGATGCTGCTGTCAGTAGGCAGCCGTCTATTTCTAGTGTCAGCCTGGTGGGCAGGAACACGCGTTCTCTCTCTTTGTTTCAGTCTTTGTGAAAATGTGAAGGCAGTGATCAAACAACTCATCTAATCCCACAGTGGTATTTCTAATTGGAAATTAAACTCACCCGCATGCTGATGTTACTATCTAAAATATTTTCACACACAGTTAAAAAGTTAAAGGCCCATTACTTAGCAGTTTTAACCCCAGTACACTGTTGAGATGATCACATCATGTCTTTATCTATCACATGTCCTACATGTTATCACAGCCAAATGTAAAACTACATTTCTCATAAGGCATAAGGCTTTCTGACATAAACGCCTTGTTGATGCTTGTATTTTGCAGCCGTTCATAATCAAGTCAGTTATTTTTATACAGGTTCCAGTGCTATATTCATTCCTTTAAGTGTGTGCAACACCAGGTGTCAAAGCTCATAACAGTACACACTGCTGCTGCTCAAACATGAAGAGCATGTGTGAGTGTGTGAGATCGCTCAGACATTCACTGAACAACATATTTCTGTATTACATTATATATCACAGCATCAAATTTATTCATCATGCTCTTACACTGGATAATGTAGTATCATACTTTCATCTATGCATAATATCATAGTCAGTTACTGTGTTGTCACACCCCTTTGTTGCCAACAAGGTAGAGTGTGTGTGTGTGTGCGTGTATGTATGTGGGTGTGTGGGTGAGTCATTGTTTGTGCAGTTTGTCTCTCCGTGTATGTGTTTTCTGCATCATGGATTCATAGTTCTGATTGATTAATACAGTATATTATTACACAATTTATTTTCTTTGTCTCATTTAACAGCTTAAAGTTACACTAAAACAGGCTTAACACTGATCACGTATGATTTCATGTAGCTGGGGATCAGATGTAAAAACGCCCAGCACTTAATTCATTATTATTGAGAAACAACACACGGTTTCCTAAGGATAACTGAGTCAGTGTTGTTTTAATCCTCATTCTCTTCTGTTGTTCTTGTATATTTTTTTAAATTCTTGAGCAGCACTTTGGACCCACATCAAGGTTTGTGCCACCTAAATCTACTGAACTTAACACAGAGTGAGTGTGTAAGTGACCAGGGAGGAGCCACGACTGCTTCCTCCTCATCACCCAGTAGGAGTAGTAACCTAAAAATAAACCTGCAAGGACACCATATGCTCTACTCCTCAGCCTCCCTCCCTTGTCCCTGTTGTAACATCTTTGATTTTCTCCAATCCACTGTTCACCCTTTCGATTCCATCATGCACCCTCACATGCCAGATTCACTGTCCACTAAAGATCAATCTCCTTTTATTGTCCACTGGTGAAAATGCCCCCAAAATGACAGCATCTTTCAATGTACAGTCAAGTTACAGGACTGGATGTCAATGATAAACCGCTCTAGTGATCAATGTAAGGGAACCGAGCTTTCTCTTACGACCATCAATCAATCAGCTGATCAATGTCTTGTGTGTCCTGACGTCCTCTCCCTCAGCCTATCATCACCTTGTTATTGAGAACCCCATCCACCCATCCCCCTGGAAACATAAATTCTATTTTTTTTGTTGTTTTTTTTTTCTTTCTTCTGGTGACACTGTGTTTTCCTAACCTCTTTGGTTCATTCTGGGAGAAAGGGTGAGGGAAATAATAAATCCCTGGAATCTTTCATTTCCTGTGTGCAGGTCTGGCCTGCATACTGTGTTATGTTACATAGCTTTCTCCGATACTACTGGAGGCTGGAGATCCTTGAAGGCATACCAGGCCTTATAAGTCACCCTCGGGTGAGACATGCTGTTTGTGTACATAGTCACGGTATGCAGCACCGATGGTGATAATTTTTTCCTCTTTCTTCCGTAAAAATCTAACCAGCCTCAGTGTGCGTACGTGACTCAAACTGGAGCCCGTCTTATCTATTCCTATGGGCATCGCTTTGATTTTTCACAAAGGAAAACACAGCGGTGTCAGTGCACAAAGATGACCTTGTGATAAAGCCCCCACGAGCGCCTGTTCAAAAAAAAACATCTTCTGCAAATGCACGCCGTCATAACTGGTGGCAGCACAAAGGGATCTCAATCTTCAGTCACAGATATTTTCTTTGCTATCAGCATCCACACGAAAGGCCACCTCTCCTCTCTACCCTGTGGCACACCATCTGTGTTTCTATCCATCCATCTATCCATACATCCCACAGGATATTGGCCGATCAGCCATCCACTCCATCACTGTCAATGTGCGTCATAGCAACACATCACACTGCCACTGTGCACTCTTTAACAGAACAAGTGTGGAGTCACATCACGGGATGAGATAAAGTGAGACGTACACTATACACCACACACTGAGATCTGAGGGTAGACAAGGTAAGCCAATGTGTGTCTTCAATTACTGTTCAGTAGGGGATGCCAATGCCTCTGGGATTAATTAATGGTGTTGTTATCCAGAATGGACGCACAAAACAAACCGGGATGTTGACCTACTCCATGCACAAGGTCACCTTAAGCTCTTCTGTCGGTTTGAAATGTGTTCTTTTTGTGTGAGCAAAGATCAATCAGATAAGCATCCGTGCTTGATTATGATGGAATAAAACATTAACAAAAATCAGCAGTTGGAAAAGAAAAACAGAACAGTCCTCCCAGTCCACTGGGATCACTTTTGTTTTAAAGCAGCATCAAAGGCTGACACACACTTTACTACATACTACACACAGTACAGAGGTGAGTGTGTAACAGAGGTGACAACACTGAGTAGAAAGAGGATGAATGAGTTACAACTCTGTTCACACGAATGGATTTGGCCATGAAAACCCGACTACATTTTCATTTTCAACAATCATGAGTCATGTGCTGTCAATATGTTTCTCTACTCATTCTTACAAACTGTTCCTTTAATTTGACATCCATCTCTACGAGACTGGTGTGCTCCTCTCTGAGGCCCCTCATACTGAGCCATACTTTGAATGTTTGATTGTTTACCAAAAAAACCCAGATAAAGATCCAAAGATATCAAGTGGATGAAATCAGTCTCCACAGTTAATCTGCCACAGCCACGGTGTGTTTTTATCAATTAATCTGTAGATTATTTTCTTTGTCGATCATAACACCATTGTAAACTATTTCTTAAAGGCCCCTGGTAATGTTTTCCAATATCAGATATTCCGTTTAAAAAAATCAACCAGAAAATTGACAAAGACTCCCATAACTGAGAGGCTGGAACCAGTGAGGTTTGGGATTTAAACTGTAAACATATGCTTAATGATTTCAGCTCTGCTGACATTTAGTATTTAGATACCTTTGGTACCAAGAGGTCAAATTAAAAAGGTCAAACCGATAATTTTATGTTGGCTGGTATTGTGATTCTGATTACTGTGCTATGAAGATGATGATGATGTTGACAGTCAGACAGACTTCAAATGCTGAAGATGAAGGATGTGACTTGTTTTCATCAACATTTTGCAAAAAAGAATTTCTCTCATTAGATGAATATCCACTGATGGTGCTGTCCAAGCTTCACCAAGTCTGCTTGACTCTACAGACAACACATCACCATCTCCTGTACACGACAGAAATATCAGAACACACAGAAAGTGGCTGCTGTGTATCATATAACCAACTCTAAAATGCCATTAGCTAATCCTAATAAGAACCTCACTCTGCTGTGTGGGCTAAAATAAATGTGGAGTAATCCTCTGCCCTTAAATGTCTCAGTGAGTGTTTGTGTGTGTGTCTGTAAGAATGTTTATAATTTATGTCTGAGTAGTGTATCTGTATGTGTTTATCTGCAAGCAGTCAGCGATTTCCTTCTCTCTCTCCAGTGATGTCACCACAAAAACAATAACAACATCATTATAGTGCGATGCTGGCAACGATCGCCATGATGACTGATCCTTCTCGACAACAGCGGATGGGGATTAGGTCTGACAGGCACTGGCAGCTTACTGGACAGGAGCTCATCTCCTGTGTGTGTGTGTGTGTGTGTGTGTGTGTGTGTGTGCGTGTGTGTGAGAGAGAGAGAGAAAGAGAGTGGGGGACTTTAAACACTTTAAAAAGGAGGCAGAGGAGAATAACGAGATGGGAAAAAAGTCATGCAGAGGCAAGATGGCTCAGGCTTAAGTTACATGATTCCCAGCTGATACATAAAGAAAGAGATTCCACTTCCATCCGTGTGTAATTCCAGCAGTCTCTGCTTCCCCCATCACTGTCCACAGTGATAACTCTCAGGGTTGCACACTCCTTCCTTCCTTCCACCACAGAGGGTCAAGCCTGGCTGCAACACCTCATCTCCCCTCATCCTGGGCACAGGATCTCCATCTGGCCGCATGATGACCCAGATCCCGTTCACTTTTGTCACACACGCCTGCAGCCCCCCCCGACACATTGTTGAGTTCACTGATGACACCGCCACCTTTGGCCTGATTTTGGACAACAATAGGGGTGAGGTGGGTTTGAATAACACTTCCAGAGGAAAAAGAAGACAATGCCCTCCCAACTACACTCATCACAAACTACTGTATCTCTACTGGATGTTTAAGACCTTGAACCTGGTAAGAAGAGTTCAACAGTAAATCTGGTTCAATCTGAAATCACTAAAACAGACACAGGTACCTCAGCAGCTTGTTGTACACTTCATCACAACACACACACACACATACACACACAGTGCACAAACCAGACTGTAGCATAAAGGTGCCATGTCAGCTCTTTTTGTGGTCTACTGTCATTAAAGCATCTTAGGTTTGTGCTTATTTTAGAGTTTTAACACATTGCTACATTTCCAAGAATTGACAGACCACATTCTGTTTCGTCACCTCCAGTGAAAATGAAGGCATCTGATAAAAATGTTGTATGTGAAGATCCGGTGAACGAGCACCACAGGCAAAATGTGGCATTTTCCCTTCGTTTAACAGGAAGCATTCAACATTTAGAATAGTCGGATGACGCACTCTCTTCGAAGACATTTTACTTTCTTTACCATGAAGTTTTTTATTTCTGTTGACATAAAAACTAATATAATTTGGATAGACAGATACTAGTTAAAGCTGCACATACTGCCAAATGATTACATATTTGCAGTGACATAAGTAATACTTACAGTAGGGCCATTATCTTACTTGGCTCTTTAACTCCCTTAGAGGTTTTGCCAAGACAAAAAAAACCTTGGCAACAATGCAGAACACCTGATATTTGTCGTAGTTCTTGGCATAAGGGATGTGAAACTCTGTATCCCTGTATTAAACACTGACAAAGAGCATCGGGCTGCATCTGGCCGCAGAAACTCATCTTACTGAAACTAGTCATTATGCAGGAGCTCCACACAGAGCAGTCAGGATTCAGATGGTGCATGTTCATATTTGGCCAGAAAGCCAGCTGGAGAGTGTGTAATAGAGCTGCATTATGGGATGTGTTCCCAGCGGTGTGGGCTGCAGCAGGGCTGTGTTAAAGAGTGTGTGTGTCCGTATGTGAGTATTGAAGTAGGTGAATCAGCCTTCAGTGACAGCTGAACCTCTCCAGCCTCCGACGGAACGACAGCAGGTATGTCAACACGTGTGTGTGTGTGTGCACCTTCACCAGCACACATACTCTATGTGGATTTATCGTGCGGGTGAATAAAAGGCAATGTGCATTCACTTTGCTTACTGAAGCCACAGCGGAGTTTCTGGTCGGTTGGATCAAACAACCTTTTCTCACCAGACGTTTGTAACATTTGATCGGAGCTACCAAAAGGTCTTTCTCCTACTTGAAATTCAGTCTACGACAGAAAGTTCTTCACGTCTGTTTCTGACGCACTCTACTCGGGCAGCTCCCACTCATCTCCTCTGCTCTCCTCACTCACTATGCTGCTCTCTCAGCCCCCCACACCCCAACCACCCTTCTTTCGCTCCCATGAGCTCTTCAACCTCCAGTATTAGTCTAGAGACACTCAATCATCGTCTCTCTCTGTGATCTGCTTCCCGCTTGTAACTCGCTGTTTCTCCTCTCGCACTGTCTTTGAGTCCTTCTGTCTTTGGAGTGTCTCCATGTCTTGGTCACTGTTCAGAACCAGTTACGCAGTACCAGTCATGGCTCCCATTGAGATGACTGTGTGGACCACAGGGTGGGCTTTAATGAGGAGTTCAAGCGCCGACGCTGCAAACATCCACCTTTTAGAAGCTTGAAGATCATTTGTCCTGCAACTTCCGACCAGCAGAGGAGAAGAACCAGGCATCTAATTATTGTTTATATTACTCCTTCTCTCGCCGTCTCTTCATCTCCTCTTTGACAAAGCCCTGTCATCGCCACAGTAAAAGCTGCGATGGTCAACCTTGGAGCTCTGCCGACTGATCTCTGGCTGCCACTGATTCACACACACACACACACACACACACACAAGTGAAGATCTGTTGAACCTCATCAAAACACCAAACAGCAACAAAGCAGCTTCACATGTGACACGTACGGGGGAACGCCGTGCAGAGCCTGCCGACGGCTTGCACACAGCCTGACAAGCTGCACAGCTCAGAGGGTAATCACTCAGCTCAGGCACGACTGATGTGATTACTACACAGCAGTGCAGCAACCGAGAGAGAAAGGCCTTGACAGATCACACTTAAACCACACACAGCGGGAATCTGCAGTGAACACTCCAGTAGACTCAATAGCCAACAGGCACTGCAGCATCAAGCATTTCAGCTGTGGCTTTTAGCTGCCAGTCTCACATGTGACTGATGCAGCAGATATGTTGTCCATGTTCATCAGTCCGCCTGTGTGACGCCTCACATTTTACTCCCGCTTCCGCTTCACGCGGCGCTGACAAAACTCAGATGACCTACAACTTAGACCTGTACCTGAATGCCTCCTATGTGACACTGCCAGAGCGGTGAAACTGCTGCTCACAATACACTTCCGTGATATGCACCTCAAAGCATCACAGTATGTGGTTCAGCGAGTGTAGATACATTGTATGCACTTTCATGATAACATTATGAATGAAATGAGATACACACCTGAGTGGAAAATGCTATACTGTTATGTACAATGCATGCATTTTCATATGCAGGTTCCTTTGAAAAGCCACATGATAATGTGGCATCACAGCTAGGTCGCTCAGTGATTGGTCAGCTGTGAACCAGGGTTTTGAACTTTTATGTCAGATCCCATCACAACAAACAGCGACCATTGCACTGTAACTCATGGAACATTCTTTTTTTTTTTTGCTTTTTTTATTTGAAATGGAAATAAACCACAGCAGACATGGGAAATGGAGCAGGGTTTATTTTTGGAGAATCCGTCATCTACATGAATTCAATGTTTTTTTTATTATGAATTTATAAGCACTAATTTCATGTCAGTTTCAGGTTGGTTTCAGGGTTGAGTCATGCAGGGTTCAGGTTGAATTCATCAGGTTTTATTCGGCACAGTTTTCAGCCGAGTCATAGGTTAGATGCCAAATATTAATATTGTGTATAATTTTGGGCCATTATATTAATCACTTTCAGAGAGCTGGCTGACCTTTACTTTTTAATTTACGATCATGTTTACCAATGTGTGTGTGTGTGTGTGTGTGTGTGTGTGTGTGTGTGAAGCCACAATGACATAAAAACAAATAAAAAAAAAACGAACCACTCAGTGCTTACCGTCGTGGTTTGGGTTTCCCAGTGTCCATGGCTCGTCTGAGTCAAAGTGTGTGTCACCTCCTATCCCTGGCCCTGGGAAATAGGCATGAGCCAGGAAGCCACCCTCTCCGTCAAAGGGTGAGCTGTCTCCATGGAAACCTGATGCAAAGATGATGGTGATGTCCACATCTTTCTTGGTCCTCTCCAGCTCGCTGTAGGGAACAGCCTCAAAGCGCAATGGTGTCACGTTTTGCCAAACGTCAAAGGCTCGCCTTATGGCATCGTGAGTCTCCTCCGCGCCTACCTTGGGCGTCACGTTCTTTATACTACAGGAACAAAAGATAAACAAAGGAAAATTTTGTAACTCCGAATCAACTGGTATTTCTCCCTCACCGGGATCAGGATGAAGTAGCCTGTTAGAAACTGGTCTGATAAGACTCTTACTATGCGTTTTCTAAAAAAAAAAAACATTAGGTTGAAAAAGTAGTATACTGCTGTATGTCAATCTATGATCACACAATACCAAAAAGAAAAAATACGTTTGCCACTATCACCGTTTCTCCCCATGTTGCCATTTCACGCTCAGCCTGTTCGCCAACTGAGAGCTAAATGGAGCGATTTGTGAAAGAAAACAGCTGAGTCCTTCCCCGCTGGTTGACTTGCTGCAGGTGTGGAGAGGAATTTGCCTCTGGAATTTATTTTCTAATTAAGGATTATCAACAGCCCAGTGCCCGCTGAGAGCCCATGTCTGGTTTGGGCAATCAGAAAAACCTGAATCCACTTTATTCACGCTGAAAATACCTCAGTGTCACGCTCTCCCATTCTCTCCGGGAAAGATGGAGAGGTGTAGTTTATATCCTCAGGCTCTGACACAATTTGCTATGTGTTGCTGTGCTGTCTGATCTGGGAGGAAAGTTGCTTGGCTGGTGTTAAGTTAAAAAGAAAATTCTTTCTCAGACGTTTCAAAGGAAGCTGTGGAATATAAATAGTGCCGTTAATGAGCTACAGTGTTTACTTAAAATGTTCTGGTTGCTTATCTTGAAACACAACTGCTGCTCCTTTTTGCCCCCTGCACAACTGACTTGACAAGAGTTGATGCCCACTTCAGCAAAGATTTGAAATGTTTGCATTAATTACGCTCTCACAAGTTGTGGTAATGCAGAGCACACACACAGGTATAAATCATGAAATCCTGGAATAGACTTAAATTCCACTCTTTGGGCAAATGTGCTGTCGTTAACCATTAACCTGAACTCTCCTGAAGACCTCATCAGGGAATCGATCAGTCATTATCAATCAGAGACCAGGGATTAAAGCAACAATGTCCAGTTTTTGATGTCAGTTTGTTGAATGCAAATGAAATCAGTTATTGTAAGGGGTGTAAAATGTGGCCAACAATGTCCTCAAAGTTAAATGAGAGGAATAAATCTGAAAGGGGCTCTGACAAACCCTCGATTTACGAAGGAATCCATTTGATCAGATGGAGTGGTGTGCGAATATGATGTTGGCTTTTGAGTAAACTAGCTCTTCCTGATTGAAGCAAGACTAAATGGTCCTTCTGTGACTTGAAGTGCACAGAAATAAACGCACAAAGTACAATCCTGCCTTCAAATGAACCTCAGCTGAGCTAGAGAGAGTCCTAATGTTGAGATTAATGAGAGTGAGAATGGAGAAGGGTCTCTAAGGGTGCTTTTTCATTAGTGTCACATCGGCTCAGTACACCCCAGCAGGGTACGACTCAGCACGGTACGGTTGGTTTTCCATGACACTGGAGCAGTGTCGCTACGTGGGCGGAGTCTTCCCCCGCTTCCTGAAAGATTATTGAAGTAGCTGAAGGGGGGCGGGCTGTATACGCGGAAACTATATGTTACACATCAACAACAACAACAAACTCATCTGATGCAGTGAAATAAATAGCAAGTAGAGTAAATAAATGACATTGGGCAGATATACACAGCCATTGGTAGATATTGAATAGAGCAGTGTTAAATTCCATTTTATCCCAAGCTGAATAGAAGCTGTAACATGACGTGTATGTTAATAATTTGCCTTCGCATGTCCCCGCGATTTAAAACTCGCTCATGTGAAAATCGCGATTTCGATTCTTGAACAATAAATTGTGGAGCCGTACCCGGAAACCACCGGACCAATCCTGCGAAGCAGCCCGCTGACGTCAGTTTTCGGGTAGACTCAGCACGCTTGGAGCCACAGCTGAGTGGTTCCATTTGGAACCGTTTTCGGCCGCTGGGGCCGAGTGGAAAAGCACCCTACGAGTGCATGTTCTGCTCCATCTGAAAGGCCTCAGCAACAGCCCTTATTAACCAGTTCTAGGGAAACGCGTGTAGTGAGAAGCAGGTTAATGACGAATGGAAGAATTCAACCTAATCCGAGGCCTGAGCAAACATCCAACTCCATGCTGTGAGGTGACAGTGATTCCAGATGCAGCTAATAGCACCTGCATGCAGGGAGGATGGTCAGCATGCCAAAGCTAACTAGTGCCTCCCGCAGCGAGTGCTGTCTGTGGCTGTATTAAAACTGGTACGGGCCAGGGATGACACACATTTTCCAAATAACAGTGTTCATGGTTTTGAAAAAATGACAAGCAAAAGTTCTTGCTTTGGATTCTCCGTGGCTTCAAACTTCTAAACATAACAGATGGCTACTTATAACTACACCATCAAACACTGTAGGCAATTCCATTCTGGTGTTGGCCTTTTTCGAAAATATCCCAGTACTGTAAATGCACGGATGAGACATTTTTTTTGCAAACGAGGAGTAAGGTGTACAGGGAATTTACTGTAAAACACAGGACCTGTAAACAAAAACAATGCTATTTTTTCTATGTCCACTGTACTGCTGTGAGAGAAAAGGAGCAGCTGCAGGCACATCTGGCTACTGACTGCAGGCCAAGCACACACACACACACGCACGCACGCACACACACACACACATCTTATTACATAACCCTAATCTGAGAGCAACCTCTGTCCCCTGCTAGGGTTTCCTCCTCTCAGCTCATCTCTTTCTCTGCAGCTGCTTCTCCTCCCGAACTCTCCTCTTTTCCCATCACCTGCTCCTCTGCTCTCCATCAGGTCTGCTCCTTTTTTATTATTTCCTCAGACCTGCACCGTCACAAATGAACCAAGCGCTCACCGAACTATTCCCAAACCCAAACCCAAGGCAGAAAAATGCAGTGATATACAGCCATTCAGCTGTGGGCCACTGATCCACTAGATTATATTCAGCATGTAATGCTGCTTATACATTTATCCTCAAGGCGGAGCAGGAATTAAAAAAAACATGCACACTTCTTGAGGATTATCCCATAAAACATAGAGCTGGGGGTAAGAGACAGCATGGTAGGTATAAAATATTGCAGACACCGGGCTCCTGACTGACCTCACTAAATATTATATAACAGCAGCATTTTGTGCTATACATTATTACTCATAAAGCTGCATGTCAGAAAATATGCTAGTAAATTATAAAACAGAGATGATGTCTTTGCTGCATTTACACTCTTCTCCAATTTAAGCTACTTGTTTTGATGGGGTTAATGCTGACTCTTCTCTCGTCTTGAGATTTAAAGAACATGGATTGTTGTTGACTGTGCTCGGCAGCTGCACTATGCTCCACAGCCGGTAAAATAAATGAAAGGGCTACAGAAGGGACATATATAGAGAGTCCAAAGTTACACAGAGAAATAGGCCACCAACACGAGAGGAGGATGAGGAAAGAAATTTTTAAAAAAGACAAAGAAAAAATGATAACGGACCATTTCTTTTTCTGTTTCTCTGCAAGGAACGTGCTATTGTATGAAAGCTTAATGACATGCATCGAGTTTAGAAACCTTGTTTTTTGTGCATGTGTTTGTGTGCGTGTGTGCGTCTTGTGGCTGGCAGCCTGTACCACCTCTCTCTCTGAGTAGCAGGAACTGAGGGGAAGTTGGATTCTTGTGATTATGATATATGGACTCTTCCTCATATGAGATCATTTCATTTTACTATAAAAAGTTTGATAAACTCACGCACCTGTATGTGATATGTTTGTGCTGCCACTTCTGTCCTGTGAGGGCGTACCGCCGTTTCCTGACACTAAATCTGGACGCACCTCCGATCTGGTCGGGGACGCCACATCTGGGCTTCTTCATCCACCTACATGACAGCGAGGAGAGGAGGTCAACAGTTACATGGTTTCTGTTATATTGATAAGAAGGCCTTTGTTACCCCAATTTATGAACAGAGCATGATCACTTATTTAAAAATCTATATAGTTTCACTTTTGTGGTCTTTATATAACAGATGTAATTTCTTCCCATACAACACATACATATATAGACACATGTTAAAATACTGAAAAGACACCTCACCTTATCGTGTCATCACTACATCAACAAATCGAAGCAGAGAGGAAAGAGAAAAACAAACAAGTGTACAGTAATCATCACATTCATTCAGTTTCAGTCCAGTGGTTGGACAGATGTCTATGTGTGTGACCTCCACATTGCCATGTTACAGTATGGCAGCCAATACTCATAGCACTGATGGTATTTCAGTTTTGTGAACAGGTAACAGGACTCCTGGGTAGGGCCCTAGGGTTAAAGCCTGGGCCCAGTTTGGTCTAACAAGACTAGGTCAAAACCTCAACTGTGGCTGCACCATGTATCTTACATATATTCTTTGTGTGAATGGCCCCAATGAAACCTTAGGTCAGTGTGACTTTGCATCTGTCTCAGAAAGCAAAACCAGTGTCATCTGGCATTTGACCTCCATTCATCCAGACCGATTTAATCAACATATAAAAAATGCTGATGTTCCAATAAATACTCACACTAACACAACAACAAATGGTCTTTTGTTCTTTTGTAGTCTGTAACCTTAAATCTGAAAAAAATCACATGCATTCATATTTTAATTTCTTCAATTACTGACATGCAAGCCTGGACACAAAAAATGATAGTTTACACCTATGAATTTAACATCGGTGCTTCTTTTGTGCTTTTATATGGAACTGGGGCACGATTTCGGATTTTTTTTTAAGGAAATTTATGACATGCACAAAGAGATGAAAGAGTGATTAAAATGTAATTTAAAGCAGTGTGACTCACTCTATAGTGTTACTGTCCAGATTCCCTGTGACATTGATGCCGTAGCGGCGCTGCATGGCAGCGATAGCAGACTGCATGACTCGGGCAGAACGCAGCACTGACATTCTGGGGTCTGCAGTAGGGAGGTAGCCATACCTCTGGAGCCATGCCTACAAAAAGCACATGAAGACAGAAAACAAACAATTAGCCTTTCCAGGTCAGGCAGTATGAGGTTCATATAGCTTTATAGTATATGAAGCAGAAATCATTACTTTTTTTGTTAGTTAGTTACTTTATTTCATTGTAGGTTTACGTCGAGGACTCCAGTTTGAATTAATTTAAATCTGAAAATACCCATGAGCCAGTCAGCAGTGTGAACCAGAGCGGTAATGAATTCAACACTCAGGTTTGACTTTATATCTCAATAGCAAATATTGCATTTGTTGATCATTTGTTCAGCGCTTCACATTGATTCAGGTTCTGAGTCACAGACATTGTCAATGGGAAAATCAAACTCTCACGTCACTGCTCCTCCGCTGATTCACAATGACAACAAACATACAACAAACTGACATATTGACATTTACACAAACAAGATAAGAATAGATTAAAAAGTTTTGTTTTATTTTAGTTCGGAAAACACAAGCTAGATGTTGTGCTAAGTTATAGGCTATGAGAGAGTTTTTGTGCCAAAATATCAAACCTTAAAATAAAACGTTGTAAGGTGGAAAAACAGTCACCAGTTTAATTTGCTGGACCAGCTAAAATAAAAAGGATTTTTTTTTTTTAATTAAAGTGCAGTGGAGCACGACACTACACCTGGTCCTGTGGAGCAGGAGAGCCATAGTGAGTCTGCAGGTTGCCAGATGTGTTTTTTGCAGTTTTTTATTTCTGCATGTGAAGCACTTTGAGGTGAAGATTGAGTCAGCTGAATTACCGCCCCCCGAATAACTGAAGGTAAAACCGATTCCCTGTTCTGTACAACACCATTTAAATGTCATCAAGATATGACTTTCCATGAGCGAGATAGAAGAAAAAGTAACATATCTGGAGACACTTTTTTCCCCAGAGACATTTGTGTAAGGAAAAGGGCACGAGTAGAAAGTGAGAAATCTCTTTATGGCACAGAATGTCATCTGTTATCATGTCACTTGGCTTGTCAGGGAACAGGGCTTTGGTGTAATTGAGCTTTCAGACTTCCTGTAACATCCTGCAAAGGGGAAATCACAGCTCAGATCTTTGGACCAGGCAGGAGAAGGGGGGTTGGGGGGGGTCAGCTGGGCTTCCCCAAATAACACGATTCAGGAGTTGGAACCGACCCAGCTGTTCTGTATCCTCTCAGACTTCATCGCAGAAATGATAAAGAGAACAAAAATGCTAGTCAACAATCTTAAGGAGCCAATGAACTGAGAGCTGCCAGGTTGTTTGACTCTTATTCTTCATTCAGCAGCACTGTGTTGTGAAATCTGTGCTATTCTTATACAAGTTGTGTTGTTGTCATGCTGGAGGCCTGCTGCTGCTGCTCACGGTTACACACACACAGACTGAGATTCACTAAACAGGGAGGGAAGCGTGGCAAGAATGCAATAAAAGACAAACCATTACCCAGCACCACAACAAATGTGAATCTGCTGTTACAGTTCCTGTTACAGTGACTGAGCTTCGTGTGTTGTGTTTCCCCTGTTATAACCTGTTATTTAAAGAGGAGCTCCAGAGCAAGTGAACAAGATGACAACCTTTGTGATCTTTAGTTTTGGGAGCTCTGATGACATGAGTAAACTTATAGTAAGATAATGTACAGCTCAATGTGTCAAGTCAACATGTATCAACTTAAAATTAATAACGAACATAGTATTTACTCGGATTTAGTTAATGAATAGTTAATGAACACAGTATTTACTTGGATGTGGATAATTAATAATTAACAAACACAGTGTTTACTTGGATTTCATTTGAAGAGTTATTTTAGTAAAATGATCATGAACATCTGCTTACAAGTGAGTAGCAAATTGAAGTTATTTCTGGGAAACATCCCTATAAAAACACAAATAGACCATAAAACTGAATGTTCCTGACATATATACATCAATATCAAAAAACGATTTCAATGAGCCATTAAGTGAAGAATAAAAGTTTAAAAAAAAGTCACTACCTTCAGAATAATAACATTAACGAAAGTCAGTAAAATCCATAACACTGGTTCAGCAGCACAGGCAGTCTGATCACAATAATAATGACACTTTAACTCCGACAATGATTGATCCATGTCCAACTATGATCACATTTCTTCACATCTCCCTGCACACCTGGTGTTCCTCCTTGTTCTTTCCATCACATTTTCCCTCTTTCACAGCCTTAACGTTTTCATCTTCTGCAGCTAGACGCTGTGGTCATGCATATGTCATGCATGTCCCAAAACCTCCTTCTTCATGAGCTCCCTTACCCCCACCCCTCACCCCCCTCTCACCCAGTGTGTGGATGATAACATTAAGATGTGTGTCAGGTATTCAGTGAATAGACCTCTGGGTATAAAAAGTGCAGGGGTAAGATTTCTAGCAGTTGCCTGGGTCCTGAGTGGTATTTCAATTTGTAAAAGGCCTTTATTTAAACATTTCCTCAAGTGAAACTAAATTTGCCTACAGACCACATCCTTAGATTTCACAAACCTAACCTAAACCTTACATTTATCTAACCCGGTCTGTAAACAGGTCTCTTTAGGTTTAATTAAATCTTTATAACACTGTAAGCATTTAAGTTCTTATTATTATAAACACTCGTATCTGACATTTAATCATTCAGTTCCGATAATGACCTATATTTATTTCAAATTAAGTGCTGAAACTTTCTGAAGCAAAAAAAAGAAGGTTGTACATAATTCTAAATTACACATACACTACCTCCACAATAAACCTGAGCTCATTCAAACCGCATTTCTCTGCTGCTGTTCTTTTACTGCTAATGTTTACTTGGTGTTTTCCTGTTCTTTAATCATCTCTGTCCTCAGCTCACATGTCCCTCCCTCGTGCCTCCTCGCTGACATTGGGGTTGTTTTGCTTTTACCACGTTTGGCTCTGCCCTGGTGAATTCCCCGCCGCGTCTAGGGGCAAAAAATACATCCACAGTTTAGACGTGGCACTGCATATTGAACCAAACAGATATGCTGATGCCGCTTTGTACAGCAGAAAAACGGCTTTAACGGGGACCAAAGAAAATCAGCATGGGGCTATGAGAGAAAGAGAGAAAATGAGAGAGAGAGAGAGAGAGAGAGAGAGAGAGAGAGAGAGCAAGGGCTTCCTAAAAGCTTTACAGAATGTGAATGTGAACTGGAGCTTTATTGCTCCCAGAATGAAAGACCACGCTCTTGAATAAAAGACAGGAAATAAACTCCATATGCGACGCGCATTAACCCCGGAGGTGTCTGAAGCATACAAAGGATATTGATTTGAGCCAGTTTGCAAAAAAAAAATCACAGACGAGCAAATGTCGCAGTGCTTCCTGTGCTGCTGTATGGAAACTGACCTCCTGCAACTGATGCTACTGCTGTTACCTTATCATCACCTCAGATATCAAATGGGGACAGAAAAAAAAATCTTTTTACCATTTTTTTTATATATAGATTAGTTTTTGTAAAGACTTTAGATGATATAAATTCAAATCAAAACATTTCACACCTTAACCAGGATAAAGCCTTCCTTATTTTCTTTATTTATTTAGCTAGCTAGCTAGCTAGCTATCTAGCTAGCTAACTGGTAAGAGAGAGATAGAAGCCATAAAATCTAATTCTCCAGGTATTAACCCAAGCCAATGGGTCAGGAACCTCAGTTCATCACTGGCTCAGACCTGAACTTTTAATTCATTATTGTTTTTTATTCTTTCTATGCTAACCTATGTGGACACCAGAAACTGTTACACCTGCCTGCAGCTACTGGTTCCTCCTTCTGGTCCAACTGCTATCTCGTCTATTAAGGGGCCGATTTCACTGCTTCACAACCCCCATAGTCAGTGTGTTTTTAACACTGTGTAAAACACACTGTGTGTTTTTTAACACAACACTGTGTTAAAAATACACTGTGTAGAAAACACACTGACTATGGGGGTTGTGAAGCAGTGAAATCAGACCCTTAATAGACAACTGGAAGTGCAACTGCAAAAAGCTATCCTCCACATCCAACTAAAATAATCCCAGTGTGTTCCCACTGCACAATGTCAGCCTGTCAGCCAGGGCTGTAAAAAAAAACAATGTGTGGATCTCAAGTTAACAACGTTTTAGAAAAAACAGAGAAAGGTAAAGCTACTGTTTAACAACTTCATTTTTCAGCACCCAGCCCCTCCCCCCTCCCCCCAAAAGAAAACCTTTAAAATAAAACAATTTCTAAGTAAATGGTACCATTCGACAAAAAGAATTCAATGAGCCATTAAGTGAAGAATAAAAGTTTAAAACAAAGTCACTACCTTCAGAATTATAACATTAACGAAAGTCAGTAAAATCCATAACACTGGTTCAGCAGCACAGGCAGTCTGATAACAATAATAATGACACTTTAACTTCAGTTGACCATCTGAACGCCTCTGCAGTTAACCTGTGCTTGACTGGCACAGTCCCACAATGATTGATCCATGTCCAACTATGATCACATTTCTTCACATCTCCCTTAGACAAAAAGATACATGACACTTCCATGGTTGAAATGCAATTTCCAGCATCCACAGTCAGAAAAACACAACAGGAGACAAAGCATCAAAAAAACAAACAAATGTTCGAAGAGAAGAACAAGCGCAGGGCTAAATCATGTCAATACAGTGCTGTCCAGCACAGCGACTGTGGGGACTTTGGTGTACAGTGACAAGGGGTGTAACTGTTATGCCACAATAAAAATGTTAACCAATTCACAAAAAAGTTGATATGTTTTCTATTTGAATATTACACAGACATTGTCCTTTTGAAAGTGAATAATTTAATCGAGTCAGATAGTAGTTAATAGTTAACAAAAGTTGGTCGGGGAAAAAAAAAAGACTGAATGAGCATAATTGTATCTCATGTGGTGCTGCATTATAAGTAGCTTGCAGCATGTTCGCATCTGTAGTTCAGTTCCCTGGATCAAAGCTGAAATTATCCACTGGTGTATTTAAGCTCTTTGCACACGCACGCACGCACGCACGCACGCACACACACACACAGAGTCTCAAACCAAACCAAATGAAATCCAAAGAAAACAGATGAGTCTGTTCCATGCCGGTCTGTTAAATATAAAACTGGTTAGCTCAGTTTAACAAACTAAATGGGAACAGATAGGCCGGCTCTGCCCGAAAGGTGAAAACATCTGGTTGGCTTGAATTAACAGGACAGTTTTAGAGAGATGACATGTTGAGTACTGTGACATGATGAAAGGGGGGAAACACAGCAAACGTAACAAAGCAGAACTTGATTTGGAGTTTCTTCGTTCCATTCAACCACTCCAAGACTTGACAGATTTAAAACAGTTCCTTGTGCATAATCCGATGAACACATGGTTTAAAAAATACCAAGCACTTCCCGACACAGTCGAGCTACAATGAGGTTTTTGGCTGTGCAGAAATCAGGGTAAGATAAGGAGGCTAAAATTAAGTCAAAGTAAAATATGTGACTATTGCTGGCTCCTCCTCGCTGCAGGTAGGAACAGATATCCCTCACGGTCGCGCTCCACAATCAGCCACGGAGGACATTTCTGTTCAACCTCATCAAATAGTGAACAAATAAAAAGGGGACACTTGTTTGCATTTACGCAACCACATGTTTTCATTGAGCCTACATACAGGCCTTTACAGAAACAGGACAGAAACAGTCTCTAACATAGAGACCAAAGCCAGAACCAGAGTCATGTGAGGTAAAGCAGCACACAGTACCACGGTAATTCATTTATCGAGACCTCTGCTCTCATCAATGCTTTTTTACGGCCATGCAAGAAAAATACTACATTCGGAATAGCACTGGAGGTTGTTCTCATATCTCTTGTTTAATTGTGTATTGTTTGCCGAGCAGTAACTGCGCAGTGATGTTCAGAAAAGTCATTAGAAGTCGTGAGCGTCACCCGGAAAAACAAAAGGAAAATTGAAAATCCCTGCTAAAAATCAATTATATCCCTGAAATGAAGGCACTGAGTGAAGAATTTCCCAGAATTGAATATACAAGTCTAATTAGGGCAAACAGTTAGGATGCAGACAGGCAGTTTTAGCTCGCGCTTCCTCAAACAATTTGCTTTTAGCCTAACAAGCTCATTACGGGGAAAAGGCACTGTGGTGGATGGAGACAGTGGCTGTTCAGATGTGTGTTTTGCTGAACAGGTGCGCTCATAAATTACTCTCATTAGCTTTTTACTAACGTTGGTTTCAAAGCACCCACGGTAATGAACATGGATGTAACTTATTTCACTTAAGTCTGGTGTCATTTTTATCTGTGGACTCTCTGCTCTCTGTGTGTGTGTGTGTGTGTGTGTGTGTGTGTGTGTGTGTGTGTGTGTGTGTGTGTGTTTCTTAGAGTCGCGATAAAAGTGCCGACCGGGTTTTGAATAATTTAGAAGCAGTCGGAGCTTGCAACCAGGTTTCTGGGGTTCATACGCTAACACGTGACTTGTTTGCACACTGAAGGAGACGGCGGAGAACTGGTGTGACTCATAAGCATTGTCTTGCTGCTGATGCCTCACACGAGCTTGTGTCCCTGGACCACCTCAGCCTGCCTGCTTGGCACACTACCTGATGTGCAGATTCGGGCTAATTAGCCAATGGGTGCCATCAAAAGGCCAAACCTGTGAGGTGGAGGAGTCTCTCTATTATGGATGAGGTGAGCCTCAGGGAATATGGTCGGCATGGCAACATCCTGAGCACGCATGGTGATCAGCTGATGGGAGCTCGGTCCCCTCAGGTTGCAGATTACATGCACATTAACTGTTGATGGACAGTGGGGGACACAGAGACAACACAGGACCTTTGACTATGACCTGAAAATGCTATTTCTGTCACAAACTTTAAGACAACATTTATGGACAAATTGTTGCCACAGACAGAGTCTGAGGAAAAACTCTGGGAGGTGGCTGCAGACACTGTCCCTCGGCCACTCAGTCTGCCAATGGCCTCAGTGGATGTTATCAAAAATGGCCCACTTCTCGCAGCCAGAAACAGGAAGTGTGTCAGATTTTCAACAGCCCAGGAATGAATCATGTGTGACATCCACTTCCATTACAAAAAATAACCAAATCTACCGCACTACGACGTGTGAGCCCTCAACATTCAGCCATCACAGTGCTGTTTCATAAAGTTGCAGTGAAAAATGAGCCAGTGACTCATTGACACATGCAATAAGAATCCCAGTCTCTTCCACACAGTGACATTTACAGCATCTTAACTTAACACTGGTTTTTGATCAATCAGCCCAAAGCTCATGTTTCAGTCGCACAACTGAAAAGGTTGCATCGGTGCGTCTATAGTCTGGGACTTCCTTTAAGAACATGTGGGGTTGTTAAGGAGGCTGTGAAGCATTGGCTGAGGATTTGTTTGAAGACAGATTACAAAATCACAGCAAATGACTCATTCATTCATTTTAAATTAAACAATATTATTAACCTGCAAGATTATATGTACCGGTATTATATATAGGACAAATAATTGTTTCCTGCAGGAGTCAGCGATACTTGAAACCATCAAAAGGTTTACAATGTTTTTAAATTCTTTATTATTTTAATTTTTAAAAAGGATGTAATGCTATACACGTTATAATGGAGTATATAATAATATTACACTGCTTCAACACAGTACACTCTCAGTACTGTTAAAACTGTCACAAGATCACAATTTATCACAATCTTCTTGTGGGTTAAAAATACTGTGATATTGGCAATGCCGTCGCAAATTACAGCTCATCTAATTATCATAAATTGAAGACGCGCTTCAGGAAAAAAAAAAACTTTCTGAATTTCCAACAGTGGTACTTAACAAGACTAACAAGGAAAAAAGTTCCACCCGTCAGGCGTTATGATAGATTAAAGAAAGAGACATGGAGCAGTTCATTTTCACTCAGCTACAATATAAGAGAGACAAAAAGAAAGCTTGCTGCATCTCTAAATGTTCCAAGAGAGCAGTGATATTAGTTTGACCCACCCGGAGAGTGTGTCATGCAGGGGGAGGGGGGCCCAGGTGACCTGTGGGAATGTGATCCCGGCCTCTTGGGAAACCCTGCAGCCTCAGACCGCCCTGAATTATTCATTGGTTACACGCTGAACCGCTGGCAATCGTGCCAGGGTCGTCAAGGCAACCACAGCTCTCCTGCCCACACCAGTAACCACAAACCCACTCACAAGCACACAAACTTTAAACTGCTGGACATCCGTACATGCAGTAAAATTTAAATTTGCATACAACTCAGCATAACATCGAATGACACCAGAGCTGTCGGCTGCGACTCATGACTCAACGTGATTACTGCAGAGGCTGAACAGTGGGTTGGTTCTTATTTACCCCTGAACGGCTACACACTTACGCACGCCGACACACAGTGAAGAAATGCTTTATGCATGCCATGTCGCCATCTCAGTTGCCCCATTAGAACAAAAGGTCATAAAAATGTCACCCAAAAATGTCACAGCCTGATCACCCATACTGATCAGAACTGTGCTGCTGACAGCGGATTTATCTGCACGGACAGTCCAGAGCTTTTTCACGCTTTCAAATGTTAAAAAAGAAAAGCATCTGACATTAGCTGATCCCTCTGCAGCACCACTCAGTCCGACAAAACCTCTGATAGGTTGTGGTCAGTTTTGAGTACACTAATCACATAGCCAGAGGGGTTCACAGACTAAATTATAAACTGCATCAGTTTACAAAACTGTGCTATGTAAATATGCACACACACACACTCACACATATATATTTATGTCAACAGCTTAATTGGCAGCCTCACATGTGCTTTCCCCATGTGTATCATCTAATGTTGCAGTTGTCAGTCACATTAAATATTGAACTGCTCAGTAAGCTGTGTCCTAAGACACATATCCGAGTGCGTCTGTGTGATCATGAATCATTTAGTTCAGCGCAGGTGTTGTTGTATTTCTCTAGGACTGGGTGAACAGACCGACACACCCCAGTGGCTCGGAAATCTGCTCTCTTACCAAAGCCAAATGACGTCAGGAAAGCTGTGTGTGCGAATGAGAGCAAGTGTGTGTATGTACCTGCAAATCCATGATTGCTGAGTGAGAAAACAGGATGGAGCGCACAAGTAAGACCACACTCACAAATATGCCTGAATACAGGCACACACACAGGAGGTTAACTCAGACAGTACAAAGAGCAGAGGGGAGGAAAACGTGGCTGCAGGCACAGTAGCGGCAACTTAACATCTCTTTTGTTAAAAATAAGAGGGTGACAAAATAACTAATAACTCATATTCCCATGTAAATAAAAGCCCAGAGACAATGAGTGACTAATGTAACACTTCTCCACTTTAAAATTATGACAACACCGAGTATTTGCAACAAAAAGTTGACATTACAGCTGATAATCACCACTGCACAAGAGAGAAAAGGTATCGTGTGTTGCAGTGAGGTGCTGATCGCTGGAGACATAAACCCCTGCACACTCTGGCTCCATATGCATTTTTCTTTCATCAAGATAGATGATGCCTCAGGCCTCCTGCAAGATCAACTAATAGTAATAGATGTCATCTATCTGCATAGATGAGAAACACATTCACATACAACACACTTGATCAAAACCTCCATGGAAGTGAGAGAAGCTGTTCACACTCGCTCTCTAACACACACACACACACACACACGCTGATTTTCGCACCAGGTTTTTTTCCATTACCCAGATGCCACTCAGAGGCTGAACATGGCCACTTGTAACCCGACCTGTGACAGGAATGAGGCTCCGACATTCTCCACGTAGTGACAACAGCACTGAGTGGCCTGCAGAGGAACTCTGCTGAAAACAGCACTTTGATTATTGATTGATCACTCATGTCCACTGTTGAACACCGTCGTCAAATATTGGCCATAGCCTCTTTTTTACACTCTCATGTTGTGGTGTGCTGAATGGCTCAGCAAAATCCTGCAGTTCAATACCATCTGGTCCAACTGAAATCTGATGGAATGAAAACTAAGTAAAGAGCACAGCTGTGAGACAGAGTCGTACCAGTCCACTGTACAACAGCTACAGCAGCACATTGGTGTTCAGACTTTAGAACATACTACTGGATGTCTGTACTTTGTTACATAAACTAAGGATGCTAATAATAATCATAATGTGGGCTACGCTGTGTGGTCCTTCATTAACTGTCACATTAAAATCATTAGTTTTCATATCAAATCAATATGAAATTAACCAGTAAAGTCAGACCCACTAGTGCAGGGTGGGACTCAGATGATCTCAAACCACATCTGCAATAAAAGACATCTGTCTTCACTGTTACCCTTCTGTGGCCTGTTGTGTAGGAGACAAACACACACAGAACCAGAACCAGGTTCAGGAAGTGGCTTCAGGGAGATCACTTCTGCTCTTACGACGTGGCAGACACACAGAGACACATCAGTCGCCACACCGCTGCGCGGCTGCGGCTCCACTGCACCGTACTGTGAGGAGGACTTCAATGTAGAGACACCGTTTACACGGCGCTGACAGTAAAGGATGTGACCAAGACTGTGCCCTGCTTTCAGCCATCGCCGATAAAAACACCCTCACAGTTCACCGTCAGTGTCTCCCGCCGGTACAGCTGGTCAGTTTAAAGCTTTAACGTCCACAGCTTAGGGCTAGAATGGTCTCAACACCTCCACTACACCCAGGACAAAGAGAATGGTTTCATTATGGGCTGTAAATTATAAAATCCTGGAGATTTAGTTGATTGTTTAGTCAGATTATGTATTTTGCTGGCAGGGTAATGATCTGACAGGTTGTGAGCACAGCAGGCTCTTTACATGACATCCCTCCCATCCCATGATAGTTATACTCTCATACATTGATATATTATCGCCGGCTCAGCTTCCAACAAGGAGACAGTGAGCAACAGCAAATGTCAGATCACTGTGAAAACAAAGACGCTGAGAGGAGGAGGATAATAACCTGACAACACGGTGGGGAATCGACTTGCAGTCAGCTCGAAAGCACAATAACACAATAACACAATGCTTTCTCGGACACATGTGCAACATTAAGAGCTGAAGACGAGACTGGATCTTACAGAAAAGCTGCCAGTCAATCGATTCTTTGCAGCATGAACAGAGATGAACCTGGAGAACTTCCACTCTCTGTCATGTGAGCAGCACCTGGACCAGATCATTTGGATGTGTAGATGCTCGACCAGAGCACATGGACATGTGGATGCAGGACGGGGTGACTGTCAGCAGACATGTCCCTGTGCTGTGGTGTTCGTCTGTGGAAGCTCTCAGCTGTGGCCAAACACTGGAGATTTCATTTGTTAACAAATCAGGATGTAAAAATACTCACAGCACTGTGGGGGGGACCAGAGACAAACAATAAACAAGGAGTCCATAATAACACTGATCATATGACTGCACACACACACACACCATGTGGACCATGTGCACAGCGGGGTCTGTGTGCTGCTGTGTGAAGCACAAACACACACACACCAAGTTTTCTACTTTAGACTGAACCACAACGTTTTTGCTACATTTATAATGATGGACGCGGTGAAGCAGAAAGGTGAAAGCGTTTCAGGAGAACACAGAGACAGGACGGTGATGGAGGAGGAGAGGACGGAGAGAGAGGGGTGTGGGGGGGGTTGAATCGGTGTAAACCGACCAACAGGCCGCTGCTGCCGGCTCTCACCTCCACACTGAACGGCTGCTCCTCTCCGTTCACCGAGCATAAAATCCACAGCAGCAGCTGCAAACACAGCGTCCGGACGCAGCAGCCGCGCAGCCGCAGCGCCGCTGGGACCATGGCGTCTGTGGTGTTGACAGCGGCTTCTCTGGGACGGACGGTGCTGGGAGTAAATATCCTCAGACGTCGAGCAGCGACATCGCCCGAGCGGCTCTCAGGCGGAGCTGGAAGCGAGAGACGGAGCTGGCTCGGCTGCTTCCACCGCGCTTTCGACAGGGGGCTGTCCCCCGGGGGGAGGAGAAAAACAACAGACACGAATCGGCTGTTAACGCCTGTCGGTAGCCCCCCGGTCCCGCAGTCCCCCGGTCAGTCCTCCGCTACGCCGGACAATGTTCCGAGAGGACGAGTCCAGCCCGATGTCTGCACCGCGCGGCATAGCTGCCCGTTTTCTATCGCCTTTCCCACCTAGTGCGCATGCGCGCACCGAGCGCCCCGTCCCACTCCTCATCCGATTTCACCAATAAGACCCGTCTGTCCTCTAAGACCTGTCTGTCCCCATCTCAGACTTGTCTGTCCCCATCCAAGACCCGCCTGTCCCCATCCAGGACATGTCTGTCATCTTCTCAGTCAGACCCGTCTGTCCCCATCCAAGACCTGTCTGTCCTCTTCTAAGACCTGTCTGTCCCCATCCACGACCTGTCTGTCCTCTTCTAAGAACTGTCTGTCCTCTTCTAAGACCTGTCTGTCCCCATCCAAGACCCGTCTGTCCCCATCCAAGACCTGTCTGTCCTCTTCTAAGACCTGTCTGTCCCCATCCACGACCTGTCTGTCCTCTTCTAAGAACTGTCTGTCCTCTTCTAAGACCTGTCTGTCCCCATCCAAGACCCGTCTGTCCCCATCCAGGACATGTCTGTCCTCTCATCAGTCAGACCCGTCTGTCCCCATCCAAGACCTGTCTGTCCTCTTCTAAGACCTGTCTGTCCCCATCCACGACCTGTCTGTCCTCTTCTAAGAACTGTCTGTCCACATACTGGACCCGTCTTGTCCTCTCTCAAAACCAGTGCCCTGTTTCCATCTTAGACTACTATCTCTCCATCCTGGACCCGTCTGTCCTTTTCTAAGACCTGTCTGTCCTCTATACGGACAGTGTGTGTGGATGACAGGGCCACGTGTCCATCCATCTGTCCATCAGGACATCACAAACGTTAAAACAAACAGCCTACAGACATCTGAGTAGAGACTTAAGTATCTCTTTGTCAGAATAAAAGCACAACCACAGCTCTAACACGAGCCTGCAGCTTGTTTTGTTTGTCATTCATAGACTGGAGTAGGAACAATGAGTCACAGCTGATAATAAGATAATAATGACGACCTGCATCGCCTCGTCAGTATCAGCATCCATTCCAGTGTGTTGGCTTTGTTATATACCAGGTGTGATGCAGCTTTGTTTATGCACACAAAGCTGGGTTGGTTGTTTGTTTGTATCTCCACTGCTGCACAGTACATGTTCTGTGACTGCGCGAGTGGGTGTTATTTATTGTATTTGTCTGATCAGTCTTTCGGCTCCGCTAGAGGGCGGTGATGGACTCAGTGCTATGACCGGCAGTGAGGCTGAGTAACCTCAGTATATAATGAACTGTAAAAAGAAATTCAGAAAATAGAAAAAACAGTCTGATCAGTGAGTGTCCGCTTGGACACTGTGTTTGCGTGTGTGTGTTGGGGGGAAGGTGTTTGTTGTTGTGATCACTCACGTCAGAGTGATTTTATTTAAAATGTGGATTTATTTCAATCCCAAAAACAAAACATCAGCCATTACTGATGGAGATAGAGGAGGTTGACCATCACTGTATTTGACTACACTGTATGAACACATCTTTTACCTCACGGACAGAAATGATTTCAGTGCACTGTAAAGAATGTGTGAAAGTCTGACTTCCTCTCTTTGTTTTTCGTCGTGCTGATTTAGTCCATGGGCTGATTGAATCATTTACTCGTCCTGGCTTCCTCTCCCCTGTTCCCATTTCCCACTTCCTCTCCTTAAAGATTTCCCCTCTCTCCTCTCAATAATCCTGAATAGGCGTTCGGAAAGGTTCTGGCCTCTTCCAACTGGTCCTCCCACCACTGCAGAGCTTTGCCAGGATCCTCAAAGCTTCCTTTTCCAAACATGACTGTCTCATAACTGCTGCATCTGCTCCCAGTCAGACCTCCTGGACCTGAACATGAATCCAAAGCCTCCCTTCCATCTGCCTTTCTCTTCGAGCAGCTGAATAAAGACAAGATAAGATGTTTATAATTTAAGACCTATGGTATGGTTCTTCTGCACGGTCTCCTCAGACACTCCCTGCAACTTTTTGGGGAGTAAAACTTCATGTCCTAGTTTATTCAATTGATAAATCTCCTCCAGAGGTCATTACGTTCACACTTGAAGGAAAACTCTGGTCCTACAAGAGCCTTTTTCACAGTTGGACCGTGTTCCTTGTTTTTTTATTACTATTATTATTATTTTACTTTGACATTGTTCTTTTCCTTCACATGAAAATTCTTCCACACCACAAACAGTTTGCTGTTCTCAGTTTCATTTCTTGATAACATGTGCGATCCATGTTCTTTGTGCATCCCTCTCAGCATTGTACACAAAAATAGTTCATCAAAAAGCCCGGGTTGTTTTGTATTGTTGTAATGTGAGCAGCACTGTGGGAGTAAGGCGAGATCATCCAGACGTAGCCTTTTCATGTTGTAATTTCTGCTCTCATGTTTGTCTTTAATTCTCAAATTTTTCATGTTTTGGTGGATTTATGGGAGCTTGCTTTTCAGCTCTGCCAGTAGACATTTGGTCATTTAGTTCAATAAAAGATGAAAAGTTTTGGCTCATTTCTCTCTCAGCTTGTATTATATCCATTCTCGCTGTCAGTAGTGAAAGAAAGTTCCCACATGTAAAGTCCTTTCACCAAACAGAGCATGGCACAACATGTGCACTGAGGTGAAACCCTCTCATTTTGCCATTTTGAATCATGGCCCCGGCTCAGTTCTCAGAACTAAGTGATGCAGAAAACCGGCACATCTGGCTCCATCGGTCATGTGACTGCACCTCCTTCTAGGAGGTTTTAACATAAAGCATAATGCGCCTGCCATGGAGCGCCACAGGAGATGGGCACCAGCTTTTTCTAACTCTGCATTCAAAAAAAAAAAAAAAACAGCAGAGAAAAAAAAAATCACAGCCCACACACTGCCTCCGCTGACAAACCAGATATTTACATAATGGGCTCACTGGTGCAGGCACCAACAACAACCAGATTCACAACTAACTCTCAACTAGGGCAATACATGAATTAGGACACGAGTAAAAATGGTAAGCAAAACAGTTAATAAATCATCATGTTTATCAGCTTTGCTATCTATTCACATTATTTATTTGTATTGTTCCAGTTATTTAGGTTAGACAGGAAACAGAAAATGAATTTATTACATTTTCTATACTCATGTACTCATGACGTTCTAGATGGTCAGTGTAATGTCACAGCTGCCGTGCAGTACCTCCCCAAAGATCTGATATCACTATAAACTATAAGCTTCAAAGCCTCAACGCTGTAGCAAAGGAAGCAAATTCACCACACACACACACACACACACACACAAAGAGAGATGGCTTTGGGGAGATTTTCCCTTGTGATTGCTTGTGGTTACAGCGGCTCTCACTTAAAATGTTTCCACCCTTCCTTTACGGGGTAAACATTCATACCATACAGCCACCCACCGGCCAAAAACCTGAAACTGATCCTTGCCACAAAATCGGAAGTAGGTCGATTGGCGCTGCTGGCAAACTCTTCCTCTGTCTCACCCCCCACCCCCGCCCCTTTTGGCTCAGCCTGGCCAACGGTTTCTTCTTCAAACTTGTGCTTGTGGGAACAAGCCGGACTGATGCTGTTAATAACTTCAGTGGGAGACACTTGGCCAAGTCCCATCTCCTGCACTTAATGACAAATATAAAAAATGTGCAGTTTGTGTGGAGACACAGTGTCTGAGTTTTTTGGTCCTAAATGGGAAACATACACTAAGATTCAAAGAACTGCTTGAAGTTCTGCAAATATTAACTTTCTTGCTGAGATTTAGATGGAATGATTAATACCACTACTACTGGATGAGAGTCAGCACAGGTCCATGACCATTGTTCTCTGATGGAGGCTTCAGAGCAAGTTGCTACATAAAGAGAAGGAGTTATGTATCGCAACAACTGATACACAAGTCAGGGCAAATAAAGTACAGTATTGAACCAGTGAGTATCTATATGAGACCAGTGGATCTTGGTATCAACATATCTCTTCTGGACTGAGACAGGTTACACTAACAGGCCAAACATGGTATAATAGGCTAATTTAACATTGTTACACATACAAATAAAGAATAAAAGCCTACATCCGCACACATAGACACATTTAAATACAGCTAATTAACCATTAACCAATCTACCTACACAGCTATAAATCATCTCAGTCAGATTAATTTACACTCACCATCGTCCTTACATATTTTGAGGTAAGTTTTATCATAGTATAAATCCTACAGAGCAATGTTCTGATAAATGATCAAGGTCTGGCATAGTGGACTGACAAATAACCAATCACAGACTCATGCTACACATGAATGGTATCTGTTTCCTTTTCCACAAAAACAAGAGAACCTTCAGTGCAGTGAAAGTATTTACAAAATGATGGCCTTTAATTACTTTTCTTTCTCTCACACTCGTTAATGATTGTTTCTACAAATTCAAATGACCCGAGAATATTGGAAGCAGCGTGCGTGTAAAGAGAATTACAGCCACTAATGTTATTATTATTCACCGTTAGTGTCATTTCTCTGTAAACGCTGTGGCGAGGAGGCACGGAGAGAAGCACGGTGTTTGCCGGCTGATGTATAATTTACCAGTCAGGGCCTAATGATATCACCTCCATCTTCCTCTGATGTGCGTTGGCTGTGACCTCAGACTCAGATGACAAACACAGATTGGGTTAGTATTATAATGTGTTTTAATGGAGCAGGCGAGAGATCTCTCAGTGATGGCTCAACCGCCTCCGGCATTGTGGCACATCCACCTCAACAACACTGCTGAATAAAAGCATTATACAGGTAAGGGAAACTCTACAGCAGTCTGCAGCAGACAATGAACAATCAACGCACTGTCCATCCTGCTTTGCACAATTACGACTGACTACAGCTCACTGAAGCATTTCTTCATGGCTGAGGGCAAAGTATCAGGTCGCACAGGAGCGTTTTGAAGCAGACCTGCAAACCTGGGTGAGCCTGGTGTGGCAACATTTACCACATTAATTATTACTCTAAATGAGTGTTAATACTTATTCATAGTGACATACTGACTGCAGTAGTAACCCAGCTGTGGGCTCCGACCACCCTGTTGTCCGGGATGAAGAGGGAACACCTCCTCCTACCTGACTGCAAACCAGTCTTGTGTCATTCTGCAGAGCAAATTTAATATAGGTCTTAATAACTCACGTCTTCATTTAAGATGCTTCAACCAGCAACTGACCACAAGTACTGAGCATAGCTGAGATGCAACCACCAGGTGTGCAACACAATCAGGGGTTTAATGAAGTGACGCTCGAGACAAAAACGAGGCAGCAGAGAAACCTGGATCATGGTAGATCAGCTATAATGTTGCTGCTATAATCAATATCACTATGTTAACAACATGTAACAATAGTGTTATGAAAATAGTAGAGACGGTGCGCTGGCTACCTGTAACTTTCAGATAGGAATTTAGAGTTGTTTTACAGCTTTAAAGCTTAAAGCTTTAAAGGACCTCACTCCTGCCTACATCAGATATCTTCTTTCACTTTATGTTCCAGCCGATTCACCAAAACTCCTCCATCTGTGTCCCATAAAATCACAGATGAGGCCTACTTCTGCGCTTATGCCCCTGAAAATGTGGAGCTCTCTGCCGCTGCATATACGAAAATGTCGATCTTGATCAGTATTTTTAAAAGCAAAATACAGACCTGTTTTTTTAAATCTGGCTTTTACTGTGAGGTATTGTTATAACCTTTCATTATGTTAAAAGCAGTGATTTTTCCATTTGTTTTGTAATTTATTTGGTTTTGTTGATTTGTTTGGTTGTATTGTTTTTATCCTGCTATAAGTGAAGAACTTCTGGCTCCATGTTTGGATGGAGGCTGCTATATAAATAACGCTGAGCTGAGTTCTTCAGGGTGTGTTGGAGGTCAGCGGTCTCTGATCAGCAGCTCATGATGTGGGGCGGGTCAGAATCAAAATGCCACAGCCAAAGGCTGCGATGTTGTTTGTATTCAGCGAGGCTGCAGCATTGGTTCCGAGAAATCCATCAAAAGTGTATCCATGATAAGAAGATGTATTCAATTGAAAGGTCAGACTTGTCTGTAACAGACACCTGGAGATATTTGCCAATATTGCATTATCTGTGTATTGAACCTTTTGAAGGTGTGGGCAGCAAAACGATCAAACGACGGCCATCTACATGCACAGGAAGTTTTCAGTATAATTTATTTGATTCAATACTTGGATGACAACGAGGTCAACAAATGCATGTTTGCAGGGCTAATGCGTGTTCGTGGATGAGACTGTGTTACCCAGATGATACGAAGCTGTTGTTTCCTTTTCCCTTTTTTAATTGATTAACTGACTGGGTCATTTTTTGAATGTGAAAGTTGCAGCCAATAACTGGTAAAATCTACCAGGTGGTAACATTATAGTCCCTCTGCTGGTGTCAGGGTCAAAGGTTACTGCAATGTCTATGCTAAAATGTAAATAAATACATTTTGTCAGCATAGGAATTCATTTTTGTCATGAGATCAATTTGTAGCTTAATTTGATCAAAGATCATTTCGGTTGTAATGCTTCCATTGATAGGTTGGGCAGTTTGTGTTGTGACATATAAGACTGTGTGTGTGAGCTACATTTGAATCTGGCACTGCGTCTCCATCTCTCTCTGTCCGTCCCTGCAGCCTCTTTGATTGAGATCATGTCGTCATCTGCTCTCAGTGTTACTCACTCTCAGAAATGGGACGTGTCCCTCCCACTGCAATCTGTCTCTGTTACAGAGCTGACTCTGAGGTGGGACTCCGGTCACTTTACAGACTTTCTCCTTTCTCTCTCCCTCTCTTGATTTCCGCCCAGCTGTCACTCCGTACCCTGATCGAGCCGGGATCTTGTTCTGGATAACTTTATTTCACAGGTTCCATAGTTTTCACTAAAACACATGAAGCCAATAAAAACTAAACTCCAAAAAACTGACACTGATATTCGATGATCCTTTATATGGAAATAGAATCTAATTTTAATGAGGCTGATCTCTTGAGAAATCAGTTAAATAAATGTGTCAATAAATGTGAATATATGACATATTTCATATTTCCAACTCATATGGAGTATTTGCAGTATAATCAGCCAACTGAGCTCCTGTGCAACACATTGGGTGCAGCTTGTTTTAATAAATGCCTGTGGTTGGCACCCAGCAGGAGACGGCCATGCTGAAAATGCACCTGGCTAAGCAACACCCCCACGTGGACTGGAGGACCCCATGGAGGGTCCGCTCACTGAGGAAATGAAATGCTCTTCAGCATGTTGTCTGCATTTTCAAGACAACCCCCGCCCGTCAGAGTGTGCGCAGACCCCATCTGGTGCTAGTCTTCCAGAGGAAACAGCGTCTCCTCAGTCCAGAAGATGCAGGTTTAAAGCAAAGCCAGACATCTGTCCTCAGGGGACCGGGGCTCTGTCAGCTCATGAGAGGATGAAAAGGTGCCTCAGGACTCCTGGAGCATTTTCCCCAGCAATACATCTCTCATCAGGAAAAATAATGGAAAACTGGATGAGGTGATCATTACATGCACAACATGACTGCACAAGTCCAGAATCATAGAAAACGTAATGACATATCACTAAGAGTTAGACCCGTAGAGACGATATAAGTCAACCCATAAAATATTTCTTGTCAGTGACTTCAGACATGTCAAATGAGTTGGCGCAAAAAAATATGTTTCAGATGAAATACGGAAAGAGGCAGTTAACACCTTGGACAAAGCACCACATGTTCAAATTTATTTGCTGTAGCTTCTAATTAAAGAACAATCAGGTTGCATAGATGAAGCATTTGATTTCTCTTTTAGAGGGAATCATATGTGATGATCCAAACTCACACGCCCTCACTGTCAGTGAACACATCATCAACAATCACCTCCGAGTCACGGTGTGACACACATCATAACTTATTCTCCCATGCTGGCACATAATGGCACATCTCAGGACTTTATAAATCCCTCTTCACCTCTGAGTGCAGAGAGGCTGAGGAGGAGATTTAATGACACATTAAGAGAGGAGCTCTCACTGCACTGTGTCTGAAAATATACTCTTTATACAGAGAGGAAATCTGGGAGGCCATTCGTTTCATGGCTTTGTGCCCCCAGGCAGAGCACCTGGTTCACACAGGTGCCATTAAAATTTAATAAAGCGTCTCAGCTTGAATTCTGACCCTGCTTTCATTCATGCAATCAGCATCCTTCTGGTGGAAGACGAATGCTACTGGAGAAGTTAACGTATTAGATCTAAAGGATGAGATCCCACCATCCACACACAGCCTGGAAATGACCTGTCAGGTTTTGGTGATTGATTGAAAACAGGTCTCAAATTATGACTCAATTTGTCCACCTTTTATTATAATCTCTTATTAATATGTCACATGTGGTTGGTTAATAACAAACCGAAAGGCTCACTCTTCCCCTGTTTCCTGTATTCGTACCAAATGAAGCCAAACAGCTTCTGGCTGCAGCTTCAAATTTAAAGTAAAGGTATGAGAGTGGTATCGATCTGCTCATCATTAATGCTCAGCAAGAAAGTGAATTAGCATATTCACAGAAATGTGACTGCAATTAAAGCAAACGTGGTATTTTCAAAAGAAAAGCGAAGACAGTGGATGTGAGATTGATCTTTGTCGTTGCTCGCAGCTCAGCAGTCCTTCACATCGGCGAGAGAAGAAAGGGATTTTTCTTTTTCAGCCTGATCACCACTTTTGTGTGTGTGTTTTTTTAAGAACATTACCAGACTTTGTTGTGTGCATTTCCAAATGGACGATTGCCAATTAGCAATTTTCAAAAAGACGTCAGAAGAGCTCGTCCAACAAAACCTTGACTTGGATATTGGTGCCAATGAAGCAGGATACTGCTGCCAGTGATGGCTGTTATTATGTAGTGTTCAGTGGAAAATGTTGTTTTAGTGAGAGCTGAAAGTCATCCAAAGTCTCTTTTCGGACAAATATAAAAAGCATCATAAAACAACAGGTTGCTCTTCAGTTTTTTTGTTGTTGTTTTTTGGTTTTAATCTCCCCTTTAGGCAAACTGTTTGAGTACCCAGAGAAACCTGCTGCTTGTGCATGGCTGAATTGGGGGAAACTTTTACGATGACAGTGCACCTATGAGAGCAATAATAATAAACCTAATCTTAATACGCAGAAAGGAGTTATGGAGCTACCATTATGAAAGGACATTAACCTTCTATAGTTTGTGTGGTTTGCTGCGGGGCAGAAGGCAGGAGGGAAAGCAAAGCACCTAATCATCATCAATAAAAAAAAACTAACACACTGCTGCTTGTGTGGCAGTGCCAGTTATGGGGGACATGAGGATTTTATAGAGTTAGAGTACACGGTGGCATAAAAATCAAGCTGCTGCTTTCAGGGAGGTTTATTTTTTTTTTTTTCAAAAACCTAAAATGGGAAACACTGAACAACTGGACACAATGGGGGATTTGTGTATTTTCTCTTCCTCTACTCCTAGGCACCCTGCTGTACAGTTCTATATACTGTATTTTCACCAGGCTCACAGTGCACTTATAGGAGGAAGTGCTCCTGTGTGTCCCAGTAGGGGGGCAGTTTTGCTGAGTATGTGACGTGAACTGAAAATGCATGTATCTGAATCCCTTTGAGAGGTCTGGTTCACTGTTTTGGGTTCAGTCTGAGACGGTGCTTATTACCGCATGCATTTACAATACAAATACACAAAGCATCATTGTCCCATTTGTGCTTGCAAAAAGACTCAGATTGACCTTGCTCATTCAACTCTGTCTTTAAAGTCAAGCGTCTTTCACCGAGAATCTTTTATTACCGGAGACGCAGGTTGCATAAAAGCACATTGGGTTAAACATAGTTATTTGTGTCTTATCTTGGACATGTCCTTTTCCCCCGCAGTCATAAAGGTCTTATTTTTTTTATCCATCTGGTGCTGCAGTCTGGTGAAAGAATGAGACAATCATCCATAAGACCAGGTGGGTGTGTTGAACTCTGTCCTCCACAGAACGATCATCATGAGGCATCGCAGTCTGTCCAGCGTTCAGAACATTTGTCCCAGATGGTTTCGGCTCAGTATGACATTCATACATCTGCACTCAGTGTTTATAACGGTGCAGTATACGCAGCACATGTGTCCGATTATATCAGCAAAAAGTGTCTTTTCAGGAAATATTCGGACTGTTTCTTTGTTTTTTTTAAATTTCATTTAGCCTGTGAATATTCTCATTCATCCAGGTCATAGTTATGACCTGATGAATGAGAATACTTGATTCGATTCAATCTCCTTGAGATTTATTTCCTTGAGATTTTATTTCATTTAATTTTTTTCTATTGCTTGTTGGTCAAAGAAAGTAAACAAATGTGTGTGTGTGTGTGTATAAATATATATATATTCATTTTATATGTATGTATGAGTTCATGTGTCCAAAAGTGTGTGCACATACAGTTGTGAAAATGTGTTTATGTGTACATGTGCACAGTCCCTGAAAAGACAAGCTGCTGCAGTGTGCAGAACAGTCGTGTCACAGGTTTAACAGAGGGCAGGATGTGACAAGAGTCATATCCTGCAGTGGGAATGTTTCATTGACCACAGTGAAACTCCCAGTGGCCTGTGTGTGAAGGGCTTTCAGCCTCAGCTGTGCTCTTTGACTGCGATGCTGAACACGCTCGCACAGGATCTCTCAGAACTGACATTTCCTCTGCTCTTTCAGGGCTGGAAGCAACGTTACACAAGTGGTTTTATCGCACTCTCTAACGCTCACAAACTAAACGTTGGCTTAATTTTCCAACAGCAGCAATACAACACGAGAAGGTGTTTTTAACGTCCTAGTTTCTTTTATGTGGTAGAAGCATTTGACAGTGTTTTTTTTTAACTGAATCATTTACAACAAATTATTAATAAGATAACATAAAAATCTTTGTGAATTTACAACCATTTATCCACAAATTACCTGTAAACCATCTAATAACTGATTCGTTTATCCAGATAGATCTTCATACTGCATCTGACCTATCTTGATCAGTGTGTCCTTCAACTTGAGCTCTTCCCAGGTTATTTCACAGTGCCAGTGAGGTTATAGGGAGAACTGGGACACTTTCATTGTGAGGATGTGACAGTGATCGCTTCCCTGAATGCAGATCATGACATAATCTCTAATGGAGGCCAGGCTGCAGATGGCAGACGCCCCAGGGTCCTGATTCAAAGCAGAGCTTGGTTAGCAGTCCAGCTCTTATCTTATATCATGCCATACGGCTCAGGGCAAAGTCTGCATCACACACACACACGCATGCACGCACGCACACACACACACACACACACACGCTCCATCACTCTTTCCACACATACAGGCTCTGAGTCAAAATGTCATATAAGTATATTACTGTAGTCCGAAAAGGGGACAGTCAGAGGCTCCCACAAGGCCCCAACATGATTTTCCAGCTCTCGGTGAATCCACATTCCCACAGATCAGAGTCTGATCAAGCCACTTCCAACATTAATGCAACCATTCAATCAGCTGCACAGAAAACTGTACCATACACTTCATCACTCACCCAAACACAGTCCATGCTAGGTAAATGTTGGCTCCATCTGAATTTATTTTTCTCTTAATTATTCATATTCTTTATCCTCTCGCCTGATAGACCTGGACCAGATAGACACAAAGCAGAGAGTAACGAATGCAGCAGCCTTGGCGCGTAAGTAAGTGAGTGACTGTTAGTGGCTGTAATGTTATATTTCCTACTGAAACGATACTATGATCCACTCCCTGTTAATGTGTAGATCTTACAGCCCATTTCAGCTCTGGTTGTAAAAACCTGCTTGTCCATTGAGTCTTGGCACAGGCAGGAATGTAAACTCACCTTTAATAAATAAGGGAACTCTGGTGCCCCCCAAGTTTCTCCCATTCCCCCTACTCTGTGCATCACAGGGGGATACATGACTGCTCCCAGCTCTCAGAAACACTATGGGGATGTAGTGCAGCAATGTACATACTAGTTTGCTTGAGTGTAAATATGTCTGTATGCATGCCCTAAATATATATGTGAATGTGTATGTGTTTGTGTGTCAGGGAGTAGTACATCCCTGAAATGCCTCATGTTCATATAGTGACATTTCAATACATTCTTTTACATGTTTACACAAGTTCTTACAATTTGCTTTGCTCAGGATACTGATCGAACGTGTATAATGTGCATTATCCCCTGTAAGATGTATTAAGGGCTTATTTCAATCAGACTCTCGAGCTCTTTAAATCAGGGGCTCTCTCCACCGCTGTTACTCTACAAGTTAAACACCAAAGCCAAGAACACTGAGGCAGAGCACGCAAGGTTTTTGCTCCATTAGTCTAATTGACTTTACCCTATAATCAATATTTACAGCACAGGCAACCGTAAGGTGGAGGACTAAGCATTTCTCCCCCTCGTCTCGTGCTTGTGATTTGATTAAGGAAGATGAGAGCCAGAGTGAAAGTGCTCTTCTTGGTTGTAGCTCAGCGCCTTTATCTATCAGAGGGATAAAATAAATGTTTCCCAAAAGGTTTTGAAAAAAGAAAAAGATTTCGACAGTAAGTAATGGATAAAAATATAAGTGTAAAAATATAAGTGTTTTAAAGTGGAGTCGAGCATGCCCACGTCTTGTGACAGTTCATTGCTATAAAGATAATAAAAACACCCAGAGTGTGACTTGAGCTGCATGATCCCGAAAAGCACCAGAGATCTGTTTGAATCCTGACCTTCACTCAACTTGCTGCTCAACATAATTGAGCATTGTCATGTACTGTTTTGGGGATTAAAGGCTTTCTTACTCCTGTGAACATGCAGAAAAGGTCAAGTGGAGCAGGATGAGGACAAAGATGTGCAGACAAAGACAAGTAAAATCGGAGGAAAGAGGTAAGTGGGACGGGGATGGAGGGGGAAAAGGGTCGATGAAGGAGAAGACACAGCGAGTGTGAAAGGCCAGCAGCCCACACTGTGCCTCCATCTGGCCTCTCACTCAGCATGTGTGTGTGTGTGTGTGTGTGTGTGTGTGTGTGTATGTTTCAGTGGTGGAGCAGCGCCAGATCGAGAAATGACTCTGTGCATGTGCATGTAAGTGCATTTGTATGTGTGTGAAAGATGAGGACGGGCATTGTGTCACAGACTGACATTATCTGTCACTATTACTTTTACTTTTTACTTTTTAAGTAAAGGATCAGGGTATTTTTCCGTGCTGCACATGTGCACAGATGAAAATCCGTGTTTATGAAAAACAGTCCACATTTTTCATTTTCATTTTGATCAGATTGATTGTATTGAACTCATTTTGAAATTCTTGATAACAAAAAATAAAAAAACAATGTAATGATTTTGTTTTTGGGAAATCAGATAAGCACATCCAGCAGAAAAAAAAACATCAAATTGCTACAATTTAAAAGGACACTTTAACAATGGTAAAAAAGGACAATCAGAAAATAAATCATTTAAATACACTTTTGTGTTGTAGACACATGTGGACAGAGTGATCATGCTACATCAGCAAGACTGAGCACACACTCACTGCGAACGCCAGAATAACCACTAAGCTCATTGTTTAAATAGCCCATAGTAAGTTTCATTTTACACTGCTTTTAGCCTCATTTGCCCTGTGATACTAAACAAACACACTCCGTAATGCTGAAAACAGTGATTTAAAACGCAAGCTTAGCATCATAATCCCCTCAGCTTCAATAACAAATTGTAATGAAACACAACCTCCCCTCTTAATCCCCCCTCCTTTGCGCCACGAGCTCCGTCCTGTCCCCACATATCCCCTGACCCATTTCAGGCTTTCGCGACAGTTTACGCCATGCAGTCTGGTTTAGTCCCTGTGATAGTGTCAACAGTCTGAGGCGCTGATCCAACAGAGCTGTGCCTGGTGAAACATAAAGAAACCTGTCCCACACAGTCCAAGAAGAAGAAGTAGGAAAACAGGGTGGCGCGAGGACAACTCAGCCGCTTACTGAACGATGAAGAATCAGTTTGTGCATGCTTACGTTTAATATAAGTTTGAGTGTCTCTTACCACAGTTATACACAGTATCAAACACAGTATTAGTTTGATTGTCTATGGGATGTTTGAGTGATTTAACGTCATAGGTCAGTATTATAAAGTTTACAACAATAGCATGGAACCTCTGCTGTTTGTTCCTATCAAACGTTTCATATCTGACATGTACCTGTATCTGTAAACAATTCTATGTAAAACATTAAAAAAAACTTTGAATGTACAGTCTTCCACTGGCCTCTGGTTGTAAGTCTCAGATCTGTTTTAGATTAAGTTCCCCTCCCTGCCGGTTACACGTTCACCTCATTTTCTGACTGTGATTTAATTTCCAAAGTGTTATTGTCCCTCACTGTACATGAGGTCTAGACGTCTACTTTTATCCAATTTTTCACACATGAGGCTGAGCAACTTTAAAGCCAGTGGGTGGGGGGCCCTGAGATCCAGTGTAGTGATGAAGCAGGTAAAACAATATTAAACCATATGTCAATATCAATATATTAAAATCATTAGTCTCAGTTACTCAGAACTCTGTAAGAACCTGATGATGATCAAAAAACATTTTAAAAGTGCGCAAAAGGTTTTCATATTTTTAGGTCTAAACATGTAGCATTTTTTTTAAATGCCAATAATCACTATTTGGCCAAGCTGTAGCATGAATTAATTAATAAATGTTCAAATAGATTTACATATAAGATTATGCCAACAAAACCTTGGCAGATGAATATGATGACAGTCAAAAGCCTCATGATTTCATCAGCCCTCTTCGAAAGCTTTTCCACTGCTCCAGTCTGCTGAGTTGTGGTTACAGGACAAGATGTAAAAGATGCAAATAAGCACATTTTGTCCCCCGTCAGGTGGCCTTTTGAAATTTGGCCTTTCAGCACAGTGACACTGGAGCATCTTTAACACAACCACTGATTCAGAGTGATTATTAGCACAGGCCAACCAGATGCTGCCGGAACAATTTTGTCTCCTTTTCGTTTTTTTTTTTTGTTTGCCTGCTGGATCCAGACTTTGTGGCCTTTTACTGGACTGCAATAAAGAACGCCAGCCTCCTCCAGCTATTCATTATCTTAAGTGTGTCTGCAGCAGATAGAGAGTAGGGAGTGTTCAGATGCATGATGGGAAGGACTGCTGAAAGAGGCTTTTCTAAAGAAAACATCTATCAGGACACCGTTAGTTAATGAGAGGATGTGCATGATGAGGATGGACATAATACTTGCTTTTCTTGGTGCTCCAAGAGTTTCCTTTTCTCGTTATAATCTGATCTAATCCTGTGAGAATATTCAGGGTAAGGGTGAGATCTCTTTTTGTTTTTTGTTTTTTTGCTTTACTCACTGCTTTACAAGAGGCTAATGACAAACATATTGTGGATATGCAGAGAAGTGGTGATTAACACACTTACGCAACTAAACTGTAACACAGTTTCACAGCATTCATGATGCATGACGCTAGATGTAAACAGCAAACATGGCTGAGGTGCTGATGAAGAGCCACCTGTCTGATGCTTATCAGATCATTAGTGTCATTGCTGTAATGAGCCGGGAGGAAGAGGTGCAGCCAGGCGCTGATTAAACTCATGCCACCGCTGACTGACTTCCTTGATCTGATAGTGAGGATACACAGTAAATGCCACTGATTCACTGAGCAACCACTGAACGTCAAGATCCCACTGGAGTCACCTGACAAACATTAGTCCAGTTTGCATTGCATTATCATCTGTGATTCTGAATAAACTGCTGAGTAGTAAATTGGAACAAATTCACTCCATGGAGAGATTATACTTTCTGTTAACACCCCTTACATCCCTCCTTAAAATAGAGCATGATTACCACTAAGAACAGAGTACACACACACACACATATTCATAAATGACCTCAAACAGCTTCTTAATTTGACTCTAAAACAGTGATGTGATGAGATGAGGATTCATTTAATCTGAGCCCTGTTAATTATTAAAGTTTGCTGCAAAAAGTGACTCACACAGACTTTGTGGACCAGCAAAGCTGCAGTTGTTAAGTTTACATAAGTCAGCGTGCAATTACTTTACCAATCAAACCAAACAAAAAAGACCATTTGGCAACATAATAGAAAGACAAAGCGAAAATTTAAATGAGCAATTTCACTGCAATACTTGATTTTCATTTTCTATAATAGTTCAAAAGGTTGGGGAAATGAAATTACAAATGAAAATTAGAAAAGGCAATGTCTGCGGCATGTCATCTCTTGTTTGCATTCTCCACTTTTAAGAGTCGCACGCACTGTAAGTACCGGAAAGCCAAAAAAAATCTTCTCAGACAAAAGAGCCCCTTATCTTTCTCCTGCCGTGATAATGAAAATCCAATCAATGCTATTACTTATAGAAATTCTAATTAATATAAAAAGAGGCCAATCAGTCAACACAATCATTGTGGGAGCAGAATTCAGTCACGTCTGCAAAAGCAAAGCGAAGACACCAAGATGATAAAGAGTAATATCTCATTTCTAAGTCAGAGCTGCAAACAAACCAGACGTTGGTACAGAGAAGAACCTGACGCTGCATCTCAGGCCAAACCACTCTGCTTCACTTCACTCACTTTGCAGATGAGGTTGGCAGCGATGGCTCACGCTGTATCCCAAACTAATTTATGACCTCTGCAGAGGGTGCATTAGGAAGATCAGTCACATCAACCTCTGGCACGTTACAACAACTAGCCATGAGAGGATGTGTGTGTGTGTGTCTGTTTGTCTGTGAAATAGATGGAATGTCCCTTTAGTCCAACAACCCCCCACGCCCCCAAAAAATAAAGTTTTATATTGGACTTCTCTTTCCACAGCCCTTACACTCCTCCGCCAAACCCATCCAAGAAAGGTGAGGGCAGATGTATGGCCAACAGGATGTGGCCACAGCTTTGCCTCTAGCTCTGACCTCCTCTGATGACAACCATATGCTCCTACATTAAATATGTATGGCAGGGGGGTAGAGATTCAGTTTGGTCAGGGAGGAGAAGATGTGTGGTTTAATGTATGTTGTTGGCAACATGTACAGACTGAGAAACGTAATATACAGATGTGTTTTCCCATGTTTACAAAGTTATGCCATCAATCTCATATGGTTTCCATTTGTTTATGTTTTTTTTTACATTCAGACCAGCTGTTTGCTAGTGCGCCTTCCAAGAGTACAGTATCATAATAGTTGTTAGTCTATTATTTATGGTTTCTATATCTTGTTTACAGAGGGAGGAAGTGGGGATGTATCATCCATCGTTATATACTCCCCCATTGCTCCAGATGTTATTGTTCTAAACCGCTTTGAGGATTGTTCGGTTTGGTCCACAGCCAGAAAGAAAGATATATTTAAGTCTCCCTTGGTCCAAGTCAGAGCCGTCAGACTCTCTCCATTGTTTCATACCAGGCCAGTATTGACAAAACCCATGCTAAGCTAACCTGGCTGCCGGTCCAGGACAGATTTCATCTCAATATTCGATTTTGCGTTAGGATGCTCTGCATCTGTGGTAAACCTGAATTCTCTGAAGCTCAGTGTAAACATATGAAGCACAAACATGCTCAGAAGAAGATTCATTTCTCCCATGACCTTAAACTAACTACCTGAAAGCAGCTGTTGTGTACAGAACCTCCTCAGACTGGACCTTTAACCAGACTGTGTCACACACATCTCCGATCCAGACAGTTTCTGTGTCAGGTTCTTCAGTTTGCTCCTCAGTTCCCCTCAACTCTGTCTGTAGCCGCTGCCCACATCTTCCAAGCCACATTTATCCCTCCAACTTTTTGCTTCTTCCAGCGCTTTAAAATCCTATCATCACAAATGAGTATTAAGAAGGCATCCCAATAGATGGAATAGTCAAAGTTGCAGCTGGTGATTAGAGTTTTGCAATGAATTCAATTACAGGGGGTCCTCCAGTTACGACGGAGATCCATTCCTGAGAATGTGTCGGAACCGAATTTCGACGTAAGTCGGACCATACATTCATTGTGTCATTGTGCATACACTGTGCCACCAGATGTCGCTATAACACCACGCTAAAATAAGAGTTTATTATGGTGAATTGCCTTTTTTGTCCCTCTTGACACACCGTAGGGGTTGCGATCACGAGTGTAATGAGCATTTCCTTTAGATTTCTGATATCAACTGTGTAGACCCTGTGTTGTAAATAAACCTACGGTATTGCCACGATCCCGAACCCATCTGTGTCCGTGTGCATCTCCTTACCGGCTGGCCCCCTCCCCCCCGTCCACAAGGCAGAGTAGCGTATGTAGCACGTCTGTAACACCACTTTATGCTACTGGACCAGTTCTAGGTTCTAAGGAGTGGGAAGCAAAGAATAATCATACCAGAGGCCGTGGATTTAGTTATATGCGCCGGCAATTTACTGAACAAAAAAAAACAACCATAAAACACACCACCCAATACATACAAAACACACAAAAATATGAAAGTATATACACCCTGCAGGTCCACTAATGACAGACAGAAAGAGTTTGCTGCATCCTTCTATTATTGTCTAATCAATCCAAGCTATAACTATTTTGACCTAATTTTATCAGCCTATTTTTTCTAAATATGACCGGTCTTTCTACAAACTTTTTTATTACGTAATAGGTAAGTTAAACCTATTTTAAATCTACTTTATCTTGAGTCGACTCTGTTTTTTTTTCTTTCTTTGCAGGTAACAATATTGTCCCAGCTCCCAAGTTAACCACAACAATTCTAAATTACATTCAAAATCTCGAACAATTACAAATAAAGGTGTACCACTTTAGATCAGTGCAAATTCAATATGGGTTAACCATTCAGTTCAAAAGAAATCTGTTTGATTCAGTTCAATAAGGGGATGTCCAGTTCAGTTAAATTTTGATACTCCTACCACTGGGAGGCAGCGAGTTACCACACAGATGTCTTCACTGAAGGAGAAGATGAGGTGAAGGTCCGGGTCTGGCTCGCCATCTTGTGTCCCGTCCGTGCATGTGCTCGATTGCACACCGCAGACAATCCTTTCTCCGACTGAGTCTCCAACCGGGCAAAAAACCTGACCTGTGTGACAGGTCACGAACACAAAATATCTTTTTCCATTCCTCAACTTAACAAGCAAATGTTTCACAGTTTCTGAATTGCAACGCCGCTGCTATAATGTCCTAGAAGCCAAAATGGCGGCGTGCCTCTACTCAGAGTTCTTTGTCCTACACAATTGCTAAACACATTCTTCTTTTACACAACATTCATACACCTTCATAACAGTTTCAGTACATTCACAGTAACCATCAATCAGAATTTTTAACTGACAACAGTTTGTGGCAAAGCACTTCCTTATAACTATTAGCTCTCTACCAAAACAACAACACGGTAAAAATACAACGAATCACCACAACTCACCAAACTGGCGTTGCTTCGTTTTTGTTTATTTATATATATTCCCTTATCAGTTCTGACCAGGTAAGTATCTTCTTTTAGGGTCTGGATCGATCTTTTCAGTAGTTTTTTCCTTACTTATTGATCACCACTCGTCCTCTACGATCGCTTTCCTCTCTTACTTCCTCGTTTTTTTTCTGCTCCCGTTGCGTCACTGAGGAGCTGTGACTCGTCCCTTAAAGGGACAATGACATGGCATGCTCCTGACATAAAATTAGTGTTGTTATTGACATTTTAATTAATTCAGATGAATTAACATTAAATTAAATATTTTAACCTATTTATACACTTGTTTTAATCGTTTATTCAAATCATATCATATTTTAATGTGGGTTACACGTAGCTGTGCTGTGGAGGTGTTGGAGAGCCGGCAGGCGCGCTGAGAGACAGAGAGAACGCTCACCAACTAGTTCCCGTGTGAAGTCTGTACGTATTTACGGGGCAAACCGCTTAAGCCGAAACAAGGAAGTTCACGGGAGATGTGTCGTAACCACGAAAACAACGTAATTCGCGACTGTCGTTACTCGAGGACCCCCTGTATTCTTATTTTCTGAGCTGAACTAGTGAGGATGAAAAGGTAGAAGAAAAACATTCACTCCGCTGACTGTTTCTTTATTAGTCATGCATTTATGAAAAAAACATGAAAACGTCAGCTTGTGAAGCAGACAGCTGGTGTGCATGACAATGCCTGCTGGGAATTAAAGCTATAGCGTAGCTATGTGGTCATAGCCCACTGTATTAGATTAGCATGATCTCTGCTGTCCTGCAGCTTCTCCTCCCAAAACATGTTTCCAATGAAATGATTTATAACATAAAATAACGTTTTAAGGTCACGTGGATAATAACCTGCTATATCCAAGGTATCTCATGCAGCTCAGCTTCAAGTTTTTTATGATTGCTGCCAATTTTACTATAAACAATTCATAAATTCTTCCTCAGATCGGATCTGTGATAGATAGATCATTGACTGATAAATGGAAAACAGACACTGTGGAACAGAGGTCATGTCCTTAAACCAGCCATTACCTCTCTGACAGAGAGGTAATGTTACAGTAACAGAGTTACAGAGACTCTCTCTTGAGTTCTTCTTCCCTCTTGTTTACACTACGGTACTGACTGATGAGTGAGGGTAAAATTATGTAGCAATATTACCATTTGATTTCTCACAGCATGGCACCTAATGAAAGGCCATGTTCAGCCATAAACCAAAGAGACATGAGTAAAGACAAATAGTTGACAAAGTGAAAATGATCAACAACAATTTTTTAGGCCAGTGGGACTGTGACTGAATTTATTCTTGGAAATAAAGAACAGTGACATCAGTGCAAGTTGCATGGAGACAGGTGTGAAATCGGTTGCAAGTGAAGAACAACAGAAGAGACAAAAAAAACAGAAAGTGTAGGAGGAGAGCGTCCATGATCCAGGAAAGCAGTGCCAACTGCCGCCTGCGTAATGGCTGATGAAAAACACAGAGGAGGAGTTCAAGAAAGATCTGGCAGAGGCCAACAGGAATGGTGAAGTGTTTCAATAAGCCAATCAGTAAGAGCAGCTTTTACATAAGGCTGTAATTCTCCAGACAGTTTTTTTTTTCTGTGGACACAGAATCAGGCCACTGAGGAACAGACCCTGGTGCTGACCCTCTGTTTAAGCGTCAGGGACAGATGGAAGAAGGTGGAGAGATGAAGGTCGTGTCTGCCTCATATTAAAGTGGCGATGTGGCGACTTTGACCTTTAAGCACGTCATTATGTTAACCACAGTGACACCACGACCCCCCCGCCTCTCAATTACGTGCACCCGCAATCGCACACAACCCACACACAGACTCCCTGTGCTTACAAATATGTACATCCAGTTCTGCATCCAGACCAGAAAAAGCTGTTGCAGGTTACTTGTTGACGTAAAAGCTTCACAAGAAAAAGAAAGGAAAATCATTCAAAACCAATTTCTCCCCAAACACAGGTAGAGCGATTGTCTTTGTCTCCATTGGCAGGATGTGAAGTTTGGAGCGATTGGCGGCGATTGTTTGCTGACTCACCGCGACAGGAGCACAGAGAGGAGCATGAGTCATTGGCTGGAAAAGGTCAGCTCTACTGGACCTTTAGCTGGAGAGGAGAGGAGAGGAGAGGAGAGGAGAGGAGAGGAGAGGAGAGGAGAGGAGAGGAGAGGAGAGGAGAGGAGAGGAGGGGAGAGGAGAGGAGTGGAGGGGAGCGGGAGAGGAGAGGAGAGGAGAGGAGAGGAGAGGAGAGGAGAGGAGAGGAGAGGAGAGGAGAGGAGAGGAGAGGAGAGGAGAGGAGAGGAGAGGAGAGGAGAGGAGAGGAGAGGAGAGGAGAGGAGAGGAGAGGAGGGGAGGGGAGAGGAGAGGAGAGGAGAGGAGAGGAGAGGAGCCTTCATCAGAGTGTCTGATATCGCTGACACTCTGATGCCAGAAAGAGAATGAAAACTCCCAATGATGAGCTATATTCTTTTGAATCTGCTGTTAATAATATTAATCAGATTATTTGCTAATAATCTATTCTGAACGTCACAGGATAATGAGGGTGGGGGTGTGCAAGGCCAATTGAAAACAACATTATTTTAATAATGAATGGAAAAGTTGTCAACTTCCTGTGCAGCACAACTGAAACACTGGGGCTGTCGCTTTATGATTTACCCTACAGCAATTAGCTTCTTTATCTACAATGCTCATTTGTTTCATGGTGCTGTTTGTTTTGTGTGGATGTGTAGATTTTATGATGTTGTTTACTCTGTTAAAGTGGACGTCCAGCGGCTCACAACAAACACCACTTTGCTCCAAATGGGAAAACGCTTTTGTCTTTTTTCTTTTAAATAAATCCCCCGGGCCACCCAAAGCAGCTTTACCTCCTCAACGTGTGTGTGTTTATCTGCAGCAGCACATCTCTGTGGTTTTTATAGTCTTTGTTTCTCCTCAGGATCTCTTTATGCCTGACTGGGCCCCAGCGCTTTCAGATGATGAAGTAGGCTGCAGAGTGTTTGTGAAGGCGATCTCTTATTTGTATGATGTGTTTATGGTTATTGTGTTATTGTTTCCTGTTGTTATCAGCTGGCAGCAGCTGGCCAGAGATACAGCGTGTGTGAGTGACAAGTTAATCCGAGGCTGACTGATCGGACTACATGTGACGGACACTGGTTATCTGTCGTCCCACGGTCCTAAACAGAGCTGAAGGAACAAAAACAAAAAGAAAGAAAAGCTCATTCCACAAAGCAGTGACATTTAACAACCTGAAGTCCACAGTACGTCATATGGTCTATCTAGGACTGTTATTTATTTTATTTCTCTTTTAGCAGCTCTTAATGAAACACCGTTCCCCATAAGCCAAGGTGATCACAGCTTGAAGGTCAAGACTAGACAGAGGGGGTGGTTCAGACTTGACTGTAATAAAGGCAGGAGCATGGTGTGAAGGGTTTCAGGCCGACAGGGACAAAAATAAACGACAGTGTCTTTCTGCAGCTTCAGCTCAGAGATCCCTGAACATGCAGTGTGAACACTGTGCCACACGGGGCCTCATATACACAGGTGGCAGTTCACTATGCCACAGGTGGAGACTCATCTCAAGGATCTGTTAAGCAAACAGGAAGTGGCTATCCACAGTTTGAATCCACAGCAAAGTGTCTGAATACTTTTGTCAAAAGGAGAAAAACACATTTGTTTTTGTAGAGTGGTGGCAGCTTTAAATACGTTTAAAATGTTTACATTTAGTGTTAAGACATTTGAATGTGAAGCTGCTTTAACAGCATTAACCGGCTTCTCATAATGAAATATGAGCTGATCTGATCCTTTCGTTTCTGTTGAGCCTACTGATGCTAGTACTTTGTATTGTTGGTATCAACATATACTGTATAACCTATTTGACACTACCTCTTCAGAGATCAATACATCACATCTGTCTTTATCAAACACGTGATCGCTATCCAGGTCAAGCATAAAAGATAATCAGGCTCACACTCAGGAATTTAAGTTTTGAATTCTGTTTCAGCTGTCGAGTAACAACATAAAGCTTCTCATGTCCTCCCTCTGTGTGGTGTGAACTTAACCGCTTAATTGTTAACCTGATATGGGAGAGAGTGTCATGTGTTATAATTACATTCAACTTAATACCTTTTACCATCAGCTGGACTCATCCACTAATGGTCACACCACTCCAGCAGCCAGGTTAGGGTATTGGATGATGTAACAGGAGCTCCAGTAATCATGTGTGAATGATTAGAGAGGCTTTGTTGTTTGCGTCTGCCCTGCTCTGACTGTCGCCCTGCTACACGTGGACTGTGTTGTTTGAACTAACGTCTGAATAACTGTGACACTTGGATGCAGAGACAGAGGGACGCAGAGACACGTCTCTATGAGAAGGTGCAAGTCAACACCCAGGAGCAGACAGGTGCAGATTCGCACAAGCAGAATGAGATCTGTGCGACAAACCTGATTACGCTCGTTTCCTGGGCTGCTCTCAGTATTTCAAAGTTAATGTCATTACATGATTGATCAGCTGTGTGAGATAACTGCTTTAGTGTCTCAGCGGAGTAACAAGATCCCTTTTTTCTTCTTGGACAAAGATCTACAATCTAGACGAGCTCACAAGACAAACCCGTGGGTCATAATAACGTGTGATTGGTTGTTACCTGCAATTTATTGAAACCATTTTTGATTTGTGCTCTAATGCTCTTATTATTGTTATTGTTAATATTATTTCAACCATGAGTAACAAAATGCACACTTGGTGTCCTGAAGTAGCACAGTGAGTGAAGCAAAGCTGTGGCTGAGACCACAGATGACCTCTCCAAGCACAAACAACGAAGAATAGGACAATACTGCCACAGATGGATTAAAGTTTAATGTCCACAGTCACCTAAGGTTTTTTGTGGACTTTTATCCATACACCTATCCCTTTTCTCACTGTCTTCTCTCATCTCTCAGATTTTGAAAAGTGACAACTTAAATCTCAGCGGGGACGTCCGGGGGAGATTAAATGTAACTCTTTAGGAGTGGGCAGCTGATCCCCGAACAGCCAGCGGTGCTGATGTTGGTGTACAGACTGTGTCATTAGGACAAACACAATCAAGGCCTGACCTGATTTCACCTCAGAAACACAACACTATTATTCTCACCGTGTGACACAACCTCACATTTCACTCTGATTTGGCTTCATATTATTAAGAAAAAGAAATAAACAATGGACTTTCAGCATTGTTGATGTTTAACGTGGTGTTGTAATATTTTAGGATGCAATAAACTTGTACTTAAACAGTACTGACCACACAGGATTAAAAAGCCCTCATCTGACTTTCAGATTATCTTTAAGATGTTGGTGTTGTTTGTGACGTGTCAGGCGCCTCTGAGAGACGGAATTTACCCTCATGTGATGTGATTTACACGACTTTAGCACCAGCAGCAGGCTCACTGTGCATGTCTGAAGAGCAACAGCAGCAGTTAGCAGAAAGATAAAGAGCTTTAAAATCCACAGACGGCTCCTCCCTCCACTGCTTTTACAGACACCCATCGCTTGCATGCGTTTGGTGCTGACGTCTAAATATGCCGTGCTTAAATGAGAAGAGGACTCACTTTAATCTTCTCAAAGGGGAGAAGCTACAGCTTTTTCTTTCAGCAGATGAAAAACACAGAAATAGTAAAAAAAAAAAGACATCTAACAGGCCAAAACAGGGTTTTACTGCTGCCGCTCGGAGGAAAGAGTGACATCCGTTTGCACAATGGAGGCAAGTGATGTGTCTCAGAATTGAAACCCTGTCAGATTTGCTTAATGTGCTGGCTGTCAGCTTGTCAAGACGCTGTCTTTAGCACATCTTCCAAAAACTTTAATTATGCCTGTGAATGTGCCCACACAGCCGGTGACATTCACTGTCGTGCACGCGTGTGCGTTTGTGTGTGTGTGTGCAAGCCCACGGCCCATTTTAAATGCCGTCTTTTTGTCTCAGCCCTAAACATCAGTCTTTAGTGGCGGTGGTCTTTATTCAAAGGCTGGTTTAGATGTTTGCTCATAATGGAGTCATTCAATTTCCGGGTGATTCACCACATGACCACAGATGGAAGCAGCTCTATACTCCTTTTACTCCTTCACAGTTTATGAACTTCAGGGGTTCAACCCTGGATGGTGTGAAGCTGGGGGCTCTTGCCTTGAAAAAGGGGGGAAAGCAGCAGGTCTTACTGTGCTTGTTTCCAGTCTGTAGAAGCTGTGGTGCCAAGGACAGAATGGATTGATGCGGTGTACGTCTGCAGGAGCTGGCACTATTCAGCAGAGAAATCAGAAAAGAAAAAAAAACAAAATCCACACATAAATTTTACAGAGCTGGACGGAGGCTTTTATGATCTTGCTCCTTTATGTGTGTAGTGTTTTATGAAACTGGCCTGCCAGTGTGTTCATTTGTGTTTTGTTTCCTTTCCAAAAACCTGCTTTCCACCTCGCCAGCCGCACTGGCACACAGCTTAATAGCATGTATAAATCAAAATGTTGTATGCCACTTCAGGTGCTGGGCAGACAAACGTAGAACCATATGAGAGATACACAATATCTCCAAACGTGATCGTGCACTCACGTTGCTGGCGAGCCAAGTGTGGACTGAACAGAGAATGATGGGAGGCCTGATGCAGCGCTGCAGCCTCACTGGCCGTTGACTGATAGGCCGGGGAGCTCATTGCATTAGAGGGACGGGGATAGAGGGAGCACAGCACTATGCCGTGAAACAGTCACCACACACACACAAACACAGAGTACAAAAGAGCCCACTAACTACCTGCCACCATCAGTTCCAGCTCCTGTACATCACATTTATGTGAAAGGTTAAACAGAAACAAATGGTGGACATGGCCCAGTGGTGGAGGGGACAGACTTAAACACAAGGGCTGGGGAAGCCTTAGGCACAATGACGTCAGGGAAGTTGTACATGTTTTCATCATGCACACAACAGGTTCGTCATCTTAAGAAGCAGATGGTACTGACAGTTAGATGTGTCTGCTACAGATGGAACATGGATTACATCACCAGCAGACACAACAGGATACCAGGATATGTTTCCTCCTGTTCCTGGGCTTTAATGCAAACTAGGTCAAGACAACCGACAGACATTTACCAGGCTTTTAGCGATTTTCTCATCTCGTCTCTCGAGAGGTGGATGTAAAACACGTTTTCAAAAATGGCAAAACAATAAAAGAAAACCTGTGCACTAACATGGAGGCTGAACCGTTTTACTACAATGATGCAGCAGCGAGAATCCACTAGTGCTTCTGCTGTTGCTGTTAATACCTATTTCCTCTTGGATCTACAAACTGTCGAAAAGTTGTTTGCAGCCAAATCCGTAACTGTGCTGCAGGTGACTGAAGACTTCTTGTCAATAAATCAGTCGTGGAGTTCAACCGTTCGCCTCCACACATGTGCCAGCTCATTCTGTCCCCCTGTTGCTGAGACTCAAACTAGATTTCCTTGAACACTGACTCAAAATGTTGTTACTGACGTCTTTGATGACTTCACTGCACATTTGCATAAAGGTCAGGGTGACGGGGGATGTGAATCATTAAAGGGTACGGTAGGGCGTCTGCTCCCTACTCTCCGCCCTGTCTCCGGTGCCAACCTCTCATCCACAGCCTGAACTTACACGTCACGTTATCAGAGATTAGTCCGTTCCATTAATAGGTGCTGAGAGGGTCCAGGGTGATGACGCAAAAGAAAAAGGCTCATGTTGACAAGAGCGCCTGGTGCATAAATGCCTGTTGATGTAATAATAATAATACTCATCAGCTGAAATAAAATCAGACTCTAGTGTAAAGGACTAAACAATGTACAGTAAGGAAGCTACAAACAGCCTGCAGAGTGCTGCTGTCACTGAGGGCGAACTACAGTACCAGTGATGTTACAGTATGTTAGAAAACATCTGTTCAGGACTTTGGCATCTGTCCTGCAGGGCCAGGCTGATATCAAACCAGGGCCAGAGCAACATCTGTGGTTCCATCCTGCTCCTCATTTGACCTCAGCCCTTTTCTCTTGTAATGTGATATGAGCAATATAGAAAAGATCTTCAGAGCAATATAAGAATATAAGAACAGCTAATCGCCCACAGCTTCAGAACCAGTATCTGTGAGGAGGAAGCAGAGCAATGATGCTGGATGGACTGCGGGCGAAGAGGCTAAATTGATTCAAACAGAAGGGACAAATCGTTAAACCCCCACTGTGCATTCGCACTATTACAATCACCATCCGCAATTCTCAGGAAGATCATTAATTACCCACAGAACCGTCAGGAGCAGTCAATGTCACCTGTCCCATCAGCAGATACGCTGTGCCCAGCTGCACTTGTGATCAACAGCCAAACAGGGGCATTAAACAATTAGTACTAACATAAAGGATGTGAGGAGGTTGAGGTGACTCATGTTATTATGAGTATCGCCTGCCTGGAGATTACATACTTCTGAGTCATCAACACACTGATAGGCAGGAGATCAAAAAGAAGAAATCAAAATGCATACAACGTATATGCTGACTGCAATGTAGATGTCATGCTAAAGTTTCAATGATCCAGGAAATGAATTGATTTCAGATTGAGATTTGAAGCAATTAAGCACATGCACTGATCGTACAAGTTCACCAACACTGAACAAACCCCTGAAATGGTGCCAACTTCTTCCTTCTTGAAGTCCTACCGGAGTCAGACCTGCACACACAGAGGAGAAACACATGTTATTCAGAGTGACCTGCACTGAATCTGATATCGTTATCTTTGACGTCCATCCATAATAAACTTAGCTCAAACCCTATCTTAGAAAAAGAATATAGAACGTCATTCAGAACCTTTTATGTTTTTCAGTTGATGGTGAATTCTGCTGAATCTTTCAGCTGAGATGATTTGACAGAGTAGCAGAGTCATCGCTGATTTATATGATGCAGTGGATGGAGATGTATGTGTGATTGAGAGACTTTATCAGTCCACAGGTGACTGTAAACAGGCCTTCATTGTAAGGATGTAAAGACACTTGGTTCCATGAAGTCTCCCCAGATCACCCTAAAACCTCCCCAAAACTGAGCACCTGCCCCACCACACGCAATAAATCAGCAAACTTTGTTTTTAATGTACGCTGGGGCACTTTCCTCCTCTGTCTTTGACATAATGTGGCTCATCCTGATTGGCAGAACTGCATTAATGTGAGACCGATGATGGAGACAGGTTTCCGTGCCTGGGAGGACTTTCTTCCTGTGTCCTTGAGAGACATCAAGGAGGGTGAACTTATTCCTTCTCCTCTCCATGTGTACGCCTGCTCCCTCTCTCTTTCACCCTCCTGTCTTCTGATTGGTTCTGTTGGCAGTGGTTCAGACATGGAGGATGCTGGCGTGGCTCTCGATGTTGTGCTTTTTAACGGTGGATCAGCACATCACATTAGGCAAAGCAGCTCTATTTTCCATCTCATTAAAAAAGACAACACTTGATGAGAATAGGAACCTCCCCCAGTGTTGGAGAGGATTTACTTTGGGGTCTTCATCTCCGAACTATGTTTTCTACACATTAGCACTGCTGATGCCCCACAAGAATTTCTCTGTATATGTTAAAAGCGCATGTCCACATGTGTCTTTTCTCTAGTGATGCAAGTTTGCACAGTGCAGCAGAAAAATATCTGTCATGATGAGCGAATGAGGCTGCCATGAGGCCATCATAACAAACACTGTAAAGATGAGATGATGTGCTTCAAGCTAAAAACAATACAAAATCATGATAAGGAGAAGCAGATTAACAATTTTGTTAATCTCAAATGTTTTTTTTTTCTAGTAGGCCCAGTAAGGAATGAAAGTTATAGACGTGTCTAACCCTGTAAAGCAGGGGTGGGCAATTCATTTTTACAAGGGGCCACATGAGAAACCTGAATTGTGTCAGAGGGCCACACAGTAGCTGGGTGGTGTCACCTACATCGCAGCTCTCATCCAAAGCCAGACAACAAACAGTCAAAGTCGGACAGGACATGTTAAAAAAAAAAAGTCGGACGCTCTGTTCTTCAGATTAAACTTTACCTTTTATTTCTGAGAAGAAATACTTGGCAGTCCATGTGTTGTTGAAAACACGGCATTCGTTACCAACTTTTCTTTTCTTAGTGTGAGCCGACATCTTGAGGCTAACCTGGCTAGCGTCACTTATCACTGTTCACCTTCACTCACAACACACGCACGCGCATACGTCGATACGGACGTAATACAAACGTAAATGTAAACGCTTTTCAAAATAAAACTTCAAATTTCAAAATAAAAGCAGCACAGTTGTATTGTAAGCATGACACAGATATTTGTTTAATTTATGTTGTAATTTATGATTGGCCTCACGCGGGCCGGACAGAGACGTAGAAAGGGCCGGATGTGGGCCGCGGGCCGTAATTTGCCCAGGTCTGCTGTAAAGCTTGACACATCAAGAAATAGCCAGAATATTCTAATTTGTAACTTGCATAGAAAGTATGACAGTTTTTAACAAAACTTTGCAAATAACATAGCCAAATAATATCTGAAAAATCTGATGCTGCACAGGAGACAATGATGTGGTTTCTGCCAATCAAATGAGATGCTTTTGTTTCCTTTTCCTTTTTAACCTGTTTTATACTGTTACTTCTGAGCTGTAATACAGCTCACGGACACCATCACTCAGACAGCAGATGGAAAGATGTCGGCTCACCCATTTAACTTGGTTTTCCAAATGGATCTGGGCTGTAAACAAAGATGGACACCTTGTGCTTGCGTCATCATTGTGATATGAGGTCCCATCGATATGCACGATCAGCTAATGGTTAATTGTATTTATGCTGTCCAGTTCATCTAATACTGTCATGGCAGGAGATTCAACAGTCCTCCCCGCATCCATATTTGTTGTTAATGAAACTGAGGGAGGGTTGCTGCAGCAAGACTGATGGAGAGACATCAGGCACCCAAAAAGAAAGAGGAGGCATGTTTACCACCCACGACAAACTAATATTGTGCTGAGCGGCATCAGGAAACGACACTGTTTGACTTTGTGTACCACACTGTCTCATTTCCAAGTGTTTGCCCCGTGACTCATGTTTTTCTGCTCGCTTGATTTCAGAGCTTCTAAATAGTCACAAACTGCAGCAGCTCTTACATCATCAAACTGACGAAAAGAAGAGGAGCAGAGCCTCCAGCGTTCCTGTCAGTGGGCGCTGCTGAGCCGCAGACCGTCAATAAAGAGGCTGAGAGAGAGCCAGCTTGATGAATAGCATCCACCTCCCACCGATGCTCTGCGGGAACGCAGCTATTTGAGAGCAGCAGCTCCAACCAGCAGCTATTTAAAGACTGCAGCGTATGGAATGTGCGTTCAAGTCCAGGAGATGCTCCTGATAGGAACTTGTCTGATTTGACAGTGGAGGCCTGTCAGGCTAAATAAGAGGGAGGCGTGATTCTTAGAAAGAGATTTAAATAGCAATCAACTCAATACTTCATTCAGCGTATAGTAAGAGAAGGTTATTGATAAACTGGGATGAAGAAAACATGCTGTTTGAATGTGTGTACACTTGTGTGTCTGTATCAAGTGAAATGCATGGCTGCTCATTAGTTTTAATTAAGACTAATCTCCTTCTCAGCAAGCTGAAGTGCGTGTGACCATGGCAACCCGCTCTCAAATGGTGAGTGGCAATAAAGCCCCCACCACCTCCACCCTCCTGGCAGTCATTGTGATATGTGATTTGTGGAGCAAAAAGGGCACAGCTAAAGGAGCCCTTCAGTGAGAAGCGCTAGTGTCCTGTCTAATACATGACATCCTCCCTATGTCTGCGAGGACTCAAGGACCTGAGTGTGGAGTGGGAATTGTTGGGTGTCAGCTGGAGCTGGGGAGAGGCGGAAGGGGGTGGAGAGCTGGTTGGAAATTCAAATCATGCTGAGAGTGTGTTGGTTTACTGGGATGCTATGAAGTTGTCCAGCCTCCTGCAAGAGAAAAGTTTAGGGTCTCACTAGAGTCACTTTATCCCCTGCAGACTCTACATGCAGTCATTTGAGTGAGGATGAATGTGTATAGTCTGAGCATCAGAGGAACAGAAGTTGTGACACTGTCATAAAGCCCAGTCTCACCACAGTTTTATTGGCGCTTTCTTATTGGGCAACCATCTACAGCCTGGATCACCAGTCTACTAGAGCCTCATGTCCTCTACTATGGGAAGAAAGGGACGTACAGTGCAAGGGATTCAGTGTTAGTGTCGTAACAGTTTTGCTCTTCTCCATAAAATTCAGTTTGTCGTTGAAACATTTGGTTGTTTGTTTGCTAAATGTGATTTTCAGGATTTACATGATAGTGTTACGACCACTGGTGCTGGCAAAAGAGAACCCAAAAGCACAACAACGAGGCAGGGGAGTTGAAAGGGAAATCAGTTTACTTAGTCCACAAAACAGGCAGAGTCAAAAACCATGAGATCAAAAAACAGGCAAACAAATCCGACAAGGGGCAGGAATCAGAAGTCCAAGAGGGACAAAAACAGGATCAGAACACGAAGGCAGAACAGGAAAAATGCTGGATAGCTTGGCAACGAACAACACAAGACAATCTGGCAGGGATCAAGTGGAAATGGAGTAGAATATATACTGAGGGACAAATGAGCAGATGAGCTGCAGGTGAGGAGATGGGCGGGGAAAACCAGGTGAGGGGAATGAGTTGATTGCATGGCAGGGAAGAAGGGCAGGATCTGAAATGACAGGAGAGTTAGTGAAGTGAGAAAAAAATAAAAACAAACTAAGAATAAGTGTAACTACGTTACAGATAGAAGGGATAATTATTTTTTCCTGTTTTGGAGACAGATGTGGTTATAAAAACAGATCTTCTCCTTACGTCAGGCTCTTTGTATATTCAAAAAGCTGTGATTACTCAGTCAGAGTCTGCAAATGGTTTACACTGTTGACAGGCTGGCGTTAATGATTTCTTAGCTTCGGGACATTGTTTTGATATAATGATCTTTGTTTTTTATTCGTAACTATTTGATGCCTATATAAATATCATTAGTTCACTGCTTTGAAATCCAACATTATGGATGTGTATTTCGAGGCGCTAAATTTGTTCCATTCCGTTAAATGTAATATCAGTGTACAGGTCACTGGGGGTTGTCGTGTTTGTATTAGTAAGCATTATGTTCACCAGCTGGCCTGAGCTGAACCACGGGGTTGTTTTATGTTGTTACAGACAGTCTTTCACAACCTCGAGCTAAGCTGCTTTCCCACCATGTTTGAAAAGTGACATCAGGGCCCCGAGCACAGAGAGCAAACTGTGCAGAGCTGAGCCTTTACCAGCTCAGGACCTGGTAAACAAGTGGATTAGCAGGAACATCTCAGTATGGACTGATACTGCCATCTTGTGGTCAAAGTTACACAGAAACAGTGACACAAAGAGAGATGCAGAGACAGGAGACACACCAGACAGCAGAAAAATAAAAGACTTCACTAATAAAGTCATTTTTTATTCTCACTGCAGCAAAAATATTAAAAGTCATTCTTGTGCCGAAGTAATTGTTGCTGCCGCAATAAATTATTGGACGGCATTGTCCAGACGCATTTGTCGCTTTTAAACATCCCGTCATGCTTTGCGTTTTCTATCTTTGCAAATTGATGATAAACATACCTTCGACGACATCAAATGTAGTCCGTAAATCCAGAACTCGTAGAAATGAATGAATTACTTATGCTAAATGCAGCCACCATACACGTTATTACCGTGACTCAGACAGTTATACTGCTGCTTGCATTTAAATACTCGGAAGTCAGTAAATGTCAACCGGTTGGTCCGATGGCAGTGAGATTTCAATTGATTGCTACAGTGAGTTACAGAACCTCTACGTTTCTTCTCTCCCCTCCTCACCGCCGGCCTTGACCAACCTTTTCACTCCGTAGATAACAGTTTTCATGTAGAATGGTGAACAGAAATAGTGAGCTGAGAGCTCAGATCTATATATTATACAGTCAATACCTGCGTTGCCTTGAGCATGCAACATGCAACATACTTTTAAATACACAAAAGTTTCATGCCTTTATGAGCTGTAGGTCAGTAACATTTTCTCTACTGTGTACTTCAGTAGTAGTTGTACATACTAAGGAGCAGTTGTACAGTTATGATTTATCTCTAAACCAACAGTGCATTTCTATAACTAGTATACATTAGGCAGGTTGAACTTTTGATTCTGTCGGGACCTTTGACCAGAGACTATTCTCACCAGACTACATTCAATGAACTCTCTCTCTAATGTGCTCTCAGGTTAACAGCCAAATTGAATTTCAAACAATTTTCATTTCAACAGACAATAAAAAAACCTTAGCATTTCAGAGTCACTCATTCGTCAGTCAGTCATTCACTCCTCATCCACCCAAAAAAACAATTACTTATTTCAACAGGATCACACAACACTTATTATTTTCATTTAATATCATATGATCTCAGCACCAACGCAGTAAACCACAACACCACAGGTTATTTGTCACATTAATAATTACAGCAAGGGGGAGGTTATGATCTTTATTAGAAATACCAACTAGACTGGAACCATACAAAGAGAGCATTGAATGCCTTTTGAGATCAACTTCAGACCCGTGCCCCTTTCACACACATCGTCATCTTCCCCATGTCTTTACCAGAAGATTACAACAGTTGCCCCGAACCTGGGTTGGTGAATTTTTGTGTTTGAACCAATAAAACATATAATGAAAAACAAACTAATAACAAAGAAGGAATTCTATGTGTTAGATCATGTCTACTTTCTTTCACAATAGACCCAGTCTGTATTCCACCATCACATGAGGCTCTCCCATCACTTCACTCTGGGCTGGGTCTGAAAGGTGATAAGACACAAACACAGGGCACTGGTTAGATTTCACACATATGACTGGTCACTTCAGTCAGAGATGTTGCAGAAAGGAGGAGCTTCTGACCATTGAGGATGTCCTCAAAACCGATGGTCTCATCGCCGCCTCGCAGTGTGTCCAGAGCCAGGTTTGAGCTCTGTAAGAATGGCAGGCGCTGAATCTGGAGGGAGGAGGGACACAGACGTAAGGACTGGCTTCAAGAATAAACATGTAAACAGGAAATTGAGTAAAAAGGCTATCAGACATCCAGTTACCTGTCTGGCTGCCCTGTACTCCATCTGCAGTTTGAGCGGGGCGTGAAGACCCTGGATGTTTCTGAGAGTAGAGAAATTCATCTTGTCCTGGTTTAGCTGGAACTACACATCACAAAGACACAAACTGTTATAGAGACCCAGGAATCTCATTCATTCATCAGCTCTACCATTGAACCTCGCTTTCCTATTTTCATGGCGACTATTAACAATCAAACTGAGTCATCAGTTGCTAAGATCCAATAACTAAATAAACATGACTCCCTCATATAAAACAATGAATTTTTCAAATTAATTAGTGAATACAATAGAGTGCGTGTTGCTGACATTCACAGTTGATGAAAAAAACAAGTGTGATAACATCATTAGTTACAGTTGTATTGCAATTTGGATGGAGTGTATGTTAGTCTTATGACACGTGCCATAAAAACAACCTATAGTATGCAGTGTATGCAAGGATCCACTGAAAGTAATTCTCAGCAGTGTGGTTTACAAATTCTATCGCTGTATGATGTCTACATGCTTACAGCTGTAGCCAACTCGAGCAGCTAGAAGGTGAGCAGCTCATCATCTCACTTACCGGCATTATTAAAAAAATGGATATTATTGCCCCAGCAGGTGCACTCAAAATTACTCACATTCTTTTCTGACAGCTCCAGTTGGTGGCTGGGAAGGAGCTCATTCTTTACACTGGTAAAACTGATCATGCACAGAGGAACAACAATAAGCATATATCATTTAGATTTCATGTTTCATATAATGACATACTGTGGGATGGTACACTCAAGACCTGTTTGACCATGTGAATATACTCTCTTTATATGCAATTGTTACATTTCTGAGAAGATAAATACATTTGAAATTTGTATTCCCTAAGATTAACACATTGTGACATTAAGTGTTAAAGAAATGTGACCAGGTTGGACACCTAAACACCAGTATCATGGTCCTGGCATGATCCACAGCTGATCTGTGGGTTTCTGTTTTTTTGCTATACCCCGAAACATCACATTTGTATCAGAAATCATTTAATGGGTCCAAAATTATTTTCAATATAACAAATTAAAAACAAGACTTTTTTTAAATGAGGATTTACGACCATGATATATTACAGCAGAAAACAAACGTAAGTCTTTTTTACAAGACAAACTGCCACTGACATGTTAAATTAAATATTTGACAAAGATCCGTATCAATACCTTGCGATATAACATGTTAAAAATCCAAAGATGTGTGGAAACATTAGTAATATTTTATGTTACTCATATTTACGTCCAAAATAGTAAAGGCTTACCCGCTCCGCAGAGAGTCCTGGACACCATACTGTCCATGAGGACAGAGGCCTGCCACAGGTACACTGTCCTTCAGCTGAGAGCGGAGTCCCCTGGTGTTCTGTCAGGCACAGGGAGACAAAAAGACCCATTATTCGTCCATATTGATCAGTCACAGACAAGCGCTACCTGTAGCTAACACCGTCACTCACAGTGGAGCTAACTAGCATTAGCTGCAGTGACTAATCAAATCTACCACTACAGTCACATCAACTCTACATCCGCAAACAAGGCGGAGGTCCGGAGGACTGAACTAAATGCAGACATATTCATAAAAACACAAACACTGCCGCGCACACTCAACAGTGATGAGAAAACACGGTGGTAGTACAATATAAGTAGTTCCGTACCATTGTGATCGAGTCTCTTCCACTTTCTCTTCAATGCGCCGCTATATCCGGTAGTGTCGTGTTTTTAGTGCGACATATCCGGTAAGAGCTGCTAGCGGGTTTCGTGTGCTTAGTTCTACAGTTTGTATCATTTTACTGGAACATGCATCAAAATCGGCCCATTAATACTGTACTCAAGTATATGTCGTAGAACTAAATGCAAATGAATACGTGTTGTCAGTCATAGTAATAGATTAAATAACTGTGATGTCTTCAATAATTATCGTGGGGGTATAGCTCAGTGGTAGAGCATTTGACTGCAGATCAAGAGGTCCCCGGTTCAAATCCGGGTGCCCCCTCATTTTGTACATATATATATATGTGTATTTTCCCTTTAATCTACTCCTTAAATGAAACGCTGAGCTGTCCTTATCATTCTGACCTGCATTTTTCTGTTAATTTTAAATGACACTTTAATCAACAGTATAGTCTATGCAAACAAACCGAGGAAGAAAGTATTTTCAACACTGCATCTTAAAACCCTGAATTTTGTATTATCGAGAGTACACTGAAGAAACATGTACCTGCAGTTTATTTTCACAACTGTTTTTTAAGGTTTTTTGCAAACTTTTCAAATATATTATGAAAAACAGAAGTCTTTCAATTGCACCAGTATTTAAAGCTTAACTCAGCAAAGTCTGCAGGCAAACACGTCTGTGATTGGCCCATGGGTGACAATCTTGCAGCAGTTGTTGGGGTGAGATTTGATCTGAAGACAAGATATTAGACAGTAGGTCACTGCCCTCCTGTTCTTGTACCTCCAGAGAGATTTCACATGCTTACACCCCAGCAGCAGCATCCAGCTGCTCTCCCTGCAACAGCAATGTTTAACTTAACAATTTATTTTATAAGACAGTCTGAGTTTGGTTTGTCTCTGCCATGTTTGCTTCCTCCTGAAGAACCCAAACCCCCTTCATCCTTTACCCTGCCTCCTGAACCGTCCGATCCATACATCACAACGCAGCGCTTAGCTAGAGTACAGTTTAAAAAAAAAACACAATGATTTACAGGGGAAGAAAAATAAATCCCCTGCTGGGAGCACAAAAAACAAATCAATGAGTTTTATTTATCACAAATCTATTTGCTTGAGTTTTCAATTGGAATTAAACTTGGCAGAGACAAATAGACCTTAAATTGAAAAAAGTGCTATCCTATAAAATAAAAATATTAACTCAGGTCCTCATCTGACAAAGAAATGAAGATTACAACAAGTAGAAAATAAGTATTTAACTAAAGTGGAGATTATAGCTGAAGCAACATGCAAGAAGATATCTGGTGGCACAGACATCATCATGGAGGGTCTGGTACGGCTGCCATCATCTTCACCACATTGCTCTCCATGAGTCTCCTGTTCACTCACAAAGTACAATTAAAATTATTCTTTTTATGTTCCTTGTAACTCATCAAATCTTGATGAGCTTACCTATTTTCAGTATCAATCAATCAATCAATCAATCAATCAAATTTTATCTGTATAGCCCATATTCACAAATTCCAATTTGCCTCATAGGGCTTTAACAAAGAGTACAAGGTGTGTCATCCTCTGACCTACACCCTCAACAAGGGAGAGGAAAAACTGCCAAATCAAAACCCCTTTTAACAGAGGAAAAAAAAACACAGAAACCTCCAGGAGAGACTCATGTGAGGGATCCCACTCCCAGGGATGGACAGAAGTGCAATGGACGCCACGTGTACACAACACATTAACAACATGACTTATAATTATTAATTATACAAGTAGAATAATATAATATAATATAATATAATAGTGGTACTGGAACAGTGGAGCACAAAGACGTCGCGACCCGCCGTCTTCAGTCCACGTGTCAAACCGTGTCAAACAATTAATGTTGGATCCAGAGAGAACAAACTCACTTTTCTTTAAACCTCACTTAAATGATGATACATAACACACTAATGTAACAATACACAAGGATCTTTAATAGTGAATAATGTCCAAAAGAGCTGAGCAAATATAATATAATATAATATAATATAATATAATATAATATAATAGTGGTAGTGGTACTGGAACAGTGGAGCACAAAGACGTCGCGACCCGCCGTCTTCAGTCCGCGTGTCAAACCGTGTCAAACAATTAATGTTGGATCCACAGAGAACAAACTCACTTTTCTTTAAACCTCACTTAAATGATGATACATAACACACTAATGTAACAATACACAAGGATCTTTAATAGTGAATAATGTCCAAAAGAGCTGAGCATCATTTATTTCAGTTTTTAAAGGTACATGTGACTATATCAGTCACCCATATTTTCTCAGGTATTTTTCTAGGTAGGAGATTCGAACCCATGTAATGTAAAATACTAAAAATAACAATAATAATAACACAACACTCACCATAATCAAACTATTACAGTATCAAAAGAGCGCGTGAACAGATTATTTAAACCCAGCGTAAACAGAACATGTTTTGCCTGTTGGCCTTTAGATGGAGCTCTTTACCACCCTGACTCCAGCAGCAGGTCTGTCAGTGAAACCCTGCAGCCTCACTCCTCAGTTAGTTATTTAGAAATATCCAATTTATTTACATTTTGTTTATCCAATAATATTTTTGAAAATCATGAAACCATGGTTGGTTACCACAGTGAGTTTCAGAAAGAGTGAAAGTGAGGGGCCAGCCTAAATAACATACCTAAAATAATATCAGAATCCAGCCTGTCTGGGTGGACTACATCAGACTAATTTAGCTCAGCCCGCAGGGCAAAAAGAAACCAGCGCTGGCAGTTACATTTTAAGTCTTTGCTCAGTTTCTGGCATTTAAACCAAAGGCAAAGTGAATTCATAGCAGGAGTTTTCAGATACTGTCTTTATTAGCTCCTGGTTCATGTATACACCATTGTGATGTGCAGAAAATGCACACCGGAGTCAGGTTTGGTACAAAATTTGCAAAAGCACATAATGCATTATGCAAATACATACAATACAATTCCTCCCTGAAGCTTGATGGTACGTTACAAAACTCAATTCATGTTTATTCAAAGCAAGAGGTCTTCCTCTTCTGTCAGAGTGATTGCCTTCTCGGTTGGGGGTTGCTCTGTCATTTAGATTCCTAACAAGGGCAGGCATTTATCTCACACTGGTTTCCATCCTTTGAACATGCAGAAAAAAATGAGAAAGCAAAGCACTCATAATTCTTTGATTTTGCAGTTTATTAGTTTTGAGTTTGGCCATGAACTCAACAGAGATTACAGATTACACCATGTGGTATTGACAGAGTGGATGGCTGCCAGTCATCTCAAGACCTCCCTTTTCATCACTGAATGGCTCTTACCTGAACGATGATTCACCATAAACTGTGAGTAATTTAAAGGTTGCATCCTCCCTGATGACACACAAGGACAAAGGAGTCATACCATCATAACGGGTTTTATAATTTTCATATCAGCCCTGCATTTTAACCACATGTGTCATGTGCTACCGCCCCCCTCTCCATAATGTAGCTGTTTGCTCCTATCCTTCACCCCTCCCTTTTCCAGCAGAGATGACATGTAGATGTAATGTTCACTGTGAGATGAAGATCGGGTTCATATGCATGAAAATGACACCAACACTCAATCACAATCAAGTTCACAGAGAAAGGACTGAAAATTTACGAAATCAAAAAAATAAAATGAGCATAAGATCATCCATCCATCCATTCATCTGGCACAGGAGGTTACTTGAAGGACCTCTGGTGCGTAACCAACAGCATGAGATAGACTTGAAATTATAATAGTAACAGATTGCTATCTGTCATCCTGTTTTCTGAAGCGACAAATCTGCTCATGATGTCTGCAGAATGACCAAGCCAAGGACTGATGAAGAGGCCATATGTAGGCTACAACAGCTTTCATGGACAATATGACCATGAAACTAAGGTCAGTGGTGGATTTCTGGCCTCAGCCTAAAAGAGACCGAACTGAATTAGATCATGAACGGGTGAATATTCTGGATGAGTGGTTCAGGGAGGACCTGGGTAAAAGGGAGAGCAGAGATTGATCTGTCTTTTCAATGAGACAGCCTCTGAGTACCTGGATGGATGGAGGAATATGTCAAGATGGCAGCTTGGTCCACCTTCAAACAAAACAGAAACTGTCAAATCAATGTGCAACACCCAGCTGAGCAATGACCTGAAGCAAATGCAGGCTGATTGCCAGAGGATGAAATGTGATCAGCACCATTAAGATTTGGATCAATTGATCCTTTCATCCACACTAAGTCTCAAAGAGACAGATCTAATCAAGACCATGAAAAGTTACAATGCTCTGGATGGCTGAGGCTTGATTAAGATTCAAACATCAAATAGGACATGTTTCTTCTCCAAAGTGTGTATCTGAAAATAACAAAAAGAGGTAGAAGATGACAAAATAGTCAAAAAGTATGGAAAAAGTTCAAACATGTGACATTTAAACATTTGATCCATATAGTTCTAAAGTGCATTTTTTGGATGATACACTGGGACTTGGTTCCAACAAAAGTGGTGGGCTTTGCATCATGTCATAGCTCATGTCATGTTAAACATTTGTCTGTTATTGTGATGTTGCCATTGGAATTATTTTCTCCTAAAAATGACAATAATTCAATGTTTTTGTTTGACATGATTTAATGGAGAAAAGGCTTTGGGTTCACTGACACAGACAGATGAAATGTCACTGTACTAAGCTGAGAGATGAGACAGGGAATGAAGACATGCACTTGAGCACAAATGCATTTATATCAATAACAATGCTTCTTCCAGTTAAACACATAATGACGTTAGGCAGGGCCAGAGGAGGAAAACATACAATAGAGGCCAGAGTCGAGCACGTGTTGTGCTGCAAGACTGCAAGAACACACGTCTGGCATCTTACTCAGTGCATGTCTAGTAATCTGGTGTTATTTCTATGATATTTCTCTCCCACAGTCCTTCTCCTCGCCATCCTCTATCTTCCTGTCAGTTGAAAGTTGCAGTACTGTGGGGGTGTAGACAGTCTGAGGCAATGCATAGGCCTTTCATTCTCATTCTGATGCCTTCCTTCATCACTCAGCTTCTCCCATTGTCTCCAGTGAAACAGACCATCTGACCTAATGCTAATGCGTTTTTCATGATTTAACAGTCACCTTTCTTTTCTCACTCTCTGTTGTGCCGCTTAATCTCTTCTTTGCCTTTATTCAGCATACACTTTGTCTTCCCGGTGAACCAGCCTGTCCGATTTTATGCTGGGTGTCTTTCTATTTTAAAAACTAATCAGTAAATCTCAAACTTAAAAAGGATTGCATATTGTTCTTTACAATAATATAGAAGAACTGTTGGCTTTCACTGGTCCATTTATTTGGAGCTCTTGCTTACCCTCTCTATGTTACCTCAATAACTAATGTTGAACTTTTGTGAGTTACTCTGACACCATGATACCAGCTGGTCTGATCAGACCTGGTGCTAATCATGTTGTCACAGTAGAGAAACAGTAGCTTTTGCTGTCACTGCCATTTGCTGCCAAGTGAAAACAAATCCAAACAGACAACGTACCGGGTCATGCACAGTAATTTGAATGGATTGTATTGTGTCGATGCTGGGTTTTCTTTTTCGGAGCAATAGATACTCTGCAGTGATTCAGCAACAATATAAAAGACAACACTGGATAAAATATTCCTGTATTTGTCCCACAGTGGGGTAATTCGCAGTATTTGCAATGGTTCATTAATACTCCCACATAATGACTCAGGGCACGACTCAGGTCTGATGGTAGTTGCCATCTGCTACAAATGGAGGCTCTGCTAAGAACACAAGCTTTGGGTCAAGCAGCTCACCAGAAAATGATGCACGTGTTTGGCTGTGTGGTCCTGGTGAGGGAGCGATACTTCCACTGGCAACTCCTCTGAATGGAGATCAAGTTTATATAGAGATGTGATACAGCAGACAACATTATTTCAATAAGCTTGTGATGAGGATCAGAGGTGTTCTTCATTTTAAATAATACAAATCAATAGTGCATGCACGCACGTACACACACAGAGCAACACAAACCTCATGAGGTCTGTCTGAGGCTGCTGCCTGTCCGTCTTCTTATTAGAATTCATTTAGCAGATGCCTGACAAGCCTCAAGGCTTCATTAGCCAAAGCTTCCTGTTCTCCATAACAATTTAATTGAATGTAAGCAAATAACCTCTGATAAACAAACTACTCTCTCGGGGTGTTCATTACACTTCCTTTAATAATTACTGACCGGTCATCACGTATGTTTTGTTTAGAGACGATTCAGTTTCTTCAAGCAAACAGCCTCCATATGAGCATGTCTTGGTGTGTTTGATTTTTAAAACAATTTCCTGCGGTTTATGCTAAACAATCCATTCCACCACACCGGCCTTCAGTGAATAGGATGTCAACAGAGCAAACAACAAGTTGAAGCTAAAGGAAAACACTTTGCAGACTGACGATATATTTATTGACCCAGGATGTCTCATTCACTGTGCAGAAAAGTTGTGATGATTGTTTAAAAGGGGGGAAAGTGCTTTCTTTGCAAACAGTGTGATTAAACTGTCTCACTGCCTTTCAGCCGGGAGATCAGAGCATCATCGGCCAGAGCACAGTGCTTCAGAGGATGAAGGGGATTTACTTGTTTGTTTGAATGCACTCATGCTTTGCAAATATTGACCTAAACCTGGATCATGTGGATGAAGGAATAAGCTGTAATGTCTCTGGATCAGGCCAATTTCACTGGAAATGTCTCATGTCTAACTGTCTAACTGTCTAACTGTCTGACTGTCTAACTATTTTTATTTTATTTTATTTTATTTTATTTTATTTTATTTTATTTTATTTTATTTTATTTTATTTTATTTTATTTTATTTTATTTTATTTTATTTTATTTTATTTTATTTTATTTTATTTTATTTTATTTTATTTTATTTTATTTTATTTTATTTTATTTTATTTTATTTTATTTTATTTTATTTTATTTTATTTTATTTTATTTTATTTTATTTTATTTTATTTTATTTTATTTTATTTTATTTTATTTTATTTTATTTTATTTTATTTTATTTTATTTTATTTGAGATCAGAGCATCATCGGCCAGAGCACAGTGCTTCAGAGGATGAAGGGGATTTACTTGTTTGTTTGAATGCACTCATGCTTTGCAAATATTGACCTAAACCTGGATCATGTGGATGAAGGAATAAGCTGTAATGTCTCAGGATCAGCCCAATTTCACTGGAAATGTCTCATGTCTAACTGTCTAACTGTTTTATTTTATTTTATTTTATTTTATTTTATTTTATTTTATTTTATTTTATTTTATTTTATTTTGTGTTTCATTAAAATATTGGTGCATTCATAATTTTCCAGTTTGCTGTTTTGTTGGTCTGTTGCTTCACAACTTCAGTTCAAACCGAAACACGTCAACTCCTTTGGATAGAAATTCCTGATCCCCTGGGAATGAATCACTCTGTGATTAGTTTTCCTCAGGCACCACAATTAAATCTTTTGTGAGTTGAGAGGGAACAGGTGTTTCCCTGTTGTGCAGTTTTTCTCCACTGACCTTTCCTCACACACTCAAACACACACAATCAGATTGTGTCCCGATATTTTTTTTCTCATTATATTTAGCAGCCTGACTCATGGGCCCATTGTTTAACATTGCTTAAGGTGAATGTTCCAGTTCAGATTTGTCCATGAGCGCTGATAAAGTCTAAAAAGGTCTGTTCATATTCCTGCGTCGCACATCATGTGCTATTTTAACACAAAAATAAGTGGGACTAAAAACAATGTTTTCTTCCTGTGTGACCACTGCATGTAAAAGTTTATTCTGAGACCATAATTCCATTATAGAATTAAATATAATTCTCCCACTGGGATCAATAACCAGTTGATTTTTCAGCACATGCAATAAGCCATAACAAAGTGCATCATGAGTATTAATCATAAGTATAGAGTAAACAGGTGATTACCATGAAATACCACTTTCATGCATTATAATAAGACACCTTGTTAATATATTTTACACTGACTTTGTCAACGCCGACATCTCTCTGGCATCACTACTGACACGCATGCAGCAGAAGTTTCCTCAGGACAATGACTCACTGCAGGCACGTGCAGGGCAGCACTCTTTGTAACGTCTGGTAATAACTTTAAATTCTGTCCAGGACTTCCCGAAGAGCTGCGCCGTCCAGCACAGAGAGGAAGGGGAGACGAGTCTGAGCTGCAGGAGGTTACTATTAAAGGAAACAGGAACACATCTCACTGAGGCTCCAGGTGCTGCTGGCATGTTAATGCCTCTACTGTCTGACTAACATCAGTCTGAACACCATTCACAGACTGAAGCGTGTCCTCTACATGAAGGAAGAGGAAGCTTTTTAACCGATGTAAGTCATTTATGAGCAGCAAAACCTATTAGAAGCTCTGCAAAAAGCACCGGGGGGATATGATACACTGAAGTGTTTATAATGCTTTTCTTATAAATTAACTGGTCACATGACCAACAGGTAACAGACTGATTGAGCAGTCCTGTCACATGGAAAATAGATTCTGGCGAGATCACAGTGGTAACTGTTGTTTTGGCTGTGTCATTATTATGTGCTGCCATGTAAACATGTTGCCATGGTTACTAAATGATGTATATGTACATGACACAGGTCACATGACTAACAGGTAACAGACTGATTGAGCAGTCCTGTCACATGGAAAATAGATTCTGGCGAGATCACAGTGGTAACTGTTGTTTTGGCTGTGTCATTATTATGTGCTGCCATGTAAACATGTTGCCATGGTTACTAAATGATGTATATGTACATGACACATATATGCATCAACATGATGTTCTCTTTTTAGACAGATCAGGAACAAACAGTCCACCCCAATCACTCTTAGACCAGAAATTTCAATCAGGACTGGAGTGATGCACCAGCTGACTAACAAGGCCAGTTGTTACTCGTCCCTGGCAGATATTGGTGTGTCTACATCGGTTTGCCTTGTGATACACTATGTAAGAGCTCTTTCTTTTATATTTTCCAGTGTGTTGGGAGAATCTGCAGATGAAAGAGAGAATCAGTGAAGAAAGGGGTCGGCCCCTCAATGACAGTATTTCCATTTCCAATAAGAACAAGAGGGCCCAACTGAATGAAGTGCTCCTTTTTGTCTACCCGCTGAAATCCAAAGCAATAAGCTCCAAACCCTTTATCAGAGAGCAGAGGTAGCAGCACCGCAGAGATAATACATAGAGGAGTCACTGCCAACCAACATTTAACAGTAATTATAAGTTTATCTATATTGGATTTGACCCCCGTGATCTTAATCTTAGAACCCATTAGTTTAGTACCCTCCGACGTCCTTTCATCCCACTGTGCTGGGATCATGTGACTCTGCTGAACTGTCATCATTATTTTCTGATAAAGTTCAGGTTGCATCCAAAATGGTAACATTAATAAGTCAGTGTCGCTTGGGTTGGTTTTTATTTTCGGAGCAACACGTGTTTACCTTTCATAAAGCCTCTGTTATGCAAGTGATTGCATTTGTCATTGTGACTATGCGATCCTCAGGAGCAGGATCATGTGTGGGTAGGCATATTTAGATGAATTTCTATGAATAACAGAGCAATGTAACACTTAAATAAGACTTCAGTCATGACAAGTTCATATTTGTGATTTGGCAGACATATCAATTAACATTCGTTTCCTCATTGCTTTAATAGAAACCTTAATCCAGTCAACATTACGTTTCCTCAAACGATTTGCTGCTGCAATTTACTTGAGCATAAACTTAATTTCGAGGAGTCAGAGGTGAACTTGCTTATTTCCTTTGCGCTAAATTACTGTCTCTTCCCCTGTCCCTTTCTCTGCTTCACTTAGTAACACAGTGAAGTAAAAAAAAGTTAACATGATGCTAGGCTGCAGTAAATACGTTTTTTCCTTTGGTAACCATGGAAAAGATGTTGGAGACAGAGTGAAGTGGGAGCAGTGAGGTTAATGCCGTTCTGATTATGTTGTCAGTTATCTTGCTTACTTGTTCTTTATTATACTTCATTATAAATTAGTCCATATTCACTTGATGTTGATGGAGACAACCTCACCAGCATATATTCTGTTTCTCTCCGACCTGATCTGAGCTCAACATATGCCATTTAGACTTTATGCCATTTAGACTTTAAATAGATCAGTATGTGGTGCCTGGAAAGGCAAACATATAATGAATTCATTCATTTTGTGAAAGATAAAAGAGACAGCGATAGGAAGTGAAGTCCTTTTTAGTAATAATCCATTTGTCCCAACGTCATCCTCCCAGTCTGTACATGACTACACTGAAGTTGCCTGACTTAAATCTTAAATTAGTACAGACTAATTGCGTTGCCGGATGTTGTCTCAAACAACTGGACTGGACAGGAAGAAGACAGTGAGACAGTAAAATCTATCTTAATAAGGCTCCAAGTTATTGCCGAGTTCAAATGAATGTTTTTAGAACACTGGAGGAAATGCATTAGGTTGACGAGAGAACGGATCAATATCTATTATCAGTACATTTCAAGTCGTGCTCATCTCCTTCCTGAAAGTCAAACACAGCGTCCCTCTCATCTTCGTTTGTGTTGACTTGAGTGTTCACTTCCATTGTCTGCTGCTTTTGTTAAACCTGACACAGGGAAGTGTGGGTTTTTGTTGAGTCCATCATATGGATGATGCGTGTTAGTGCTGGCCCAGACTGAGCAAACTTGTCTTTGCCACTAATTCTTTTGTGGGTTTGATATGAGTCAAGTTTATGCAGGTACATTCCTCCTCCAGGAAATAACTGCATCTTCTTTCTCCACAGTCCAACAATAACAACAGAAAACTTCACATTCTCCAAACCTCTCAGTCTTTGTAGGTCACCATACAGAAAGACATGTCCTCAACAGTCACCTTCCATCTCTTCAAACTTTCTGCAAAGTCTGGTATATTATAAAAAGAAGTCTACAAACATATGAAAATGGATATGAGTGTGTATTTGTGAGTGGAGGGTAGAGGTCAAGAAATGAGCTACAGTATCCTTTGATGTTCCTTTAAGTTTTAATTAGCTTTTGAATGTGAGAAGCATATTAAACCACCAGAAACAGCCTATAGATTCAACTCAGCGACCTTGAGATTAATGGACAGGAACAAAAACAATTTCAACTCTCTCTTTCTTTCTCTTTCTCTCTCTCACGCTCTCTGGGCGCTACACGATACAGTCCCGCTCATTTGCTATCCTGTGTAGGATCTCGGCATATAAGAAGAATAAACTCTGAAACTGAACATTTGTCGGAGAATGAAGTCATCAATGTGTCCAAAGAGCAAATCGATAATGAAATCTAAAGCCATTTAAGCAAACGAACAGCAATGAAAGCAGGAGCTTCTTATACAAAGCTCTTAATGGTTGTGAGACCCGGCACCGAAACAGAGGTGGCTGTTCAGTGTCCACACACTGACTTACGTGTGGAGAGACACCATCAAGAGCAGGCTGAATTTTTACTTTATCACACATCAAGCTGTGAGGCACAGCACCTACATGTCCCTGCAGAGATCAATTCACCTTTTCTAATACTGAGTCACGAATGGTGGAAACCTGTGTCTGTGCAGGAGAAACACATCATTACATCCAAACCCCTTTCTTTAACCACACACCACCTTTTGAAAGAAATCTGTAGTTAAATGACACAACACATATCCCAAGGAGAAACAGCAGTTGGTATCAGAGATGATGCTAAACCAGGCTTCACATAGTAAACAATGCTGGATGCTGCTCTGCCAGCATCATGTCTCGTCGACAGCAGTTTCTAGCAAAGTTGCTATTTGTACAACACAAAGATGGTGGTTTATATTAAGATGCACACGGGTTGGTGGTTGTTACACATTAATACAATATATATGTGTTACCGGTTCCATACAGTGCATGCATAATTGAAGCCATTTTGCATAATATCTGTTTTCTATCCATACTATCCATTTTACCATATGACAAGTTGCGCAACAATGATTACTGATATACTGATAGTGGTGGACGTGTATAAATAATGCATGACTACCATTGTGTGATTTAACATGTATTTGGATGTTTTGTGTGTGTGTGATGAACTGGAGCTGAACAGGCGGATGTTGCACTCAACTGCTGATCCAGCTTTTATTTATATAAGAGCCATCTTCACGTACCCGCTTTCTTTCTTTTCATTATGTTCTCTGCGGTTTCATTTGAATGCTAATACAAGTGATACTTGAAAAAGTGCCTGGGGTCAGCGCAGTGTAGAAAAAAATCAACAAGATATTATTTATTTTTGTGAAAGCCGAACGTTGGGAATTAAAAAGGACGATTAAGGACGATAACGCATTGGTCACTTTGCTGGGCTAAACTGACTTTACGCACTTGTGTTAGACTCACATAAAAAAAATCTTCTGACCCCAAAGTGACATTTGTTCATCAGTGAAGGTTGCTGCTGCATCATGAGGGAAACATAACGCCATCAGGGTTTTGACAGCCTAAACTCCGTCATATTTACACTGAGCCTGTGTGGACACTACAGTAACCACCTGTTATCTCACTCTGGACAATGAGCACTGCATTCTATAAACCACATACTGAGGTCCATACTGGTTCATTCACTTGCATTTCACTCCACTTGAGACACTTTGGTGGTTGTTATGCCCGAGATTTGTCTCCTTCCAACATTCTTGAAATGTCTGTGTCTTGCGCCTGCAGTACATTTGCTTTCCCATTCAGATGGCAATGCTTCCTCTTCTTTATTATGAGAAGCATATGATGTTTTTCCTGGACACTTCTCCATACTTTCAGTATGGAGCCCAAATATTCTTCATCTCTGTCTCCATGACCGCTTCCCACTTTAGCTCTGACGAATGAGCTCTTGCTGAGTGATGTAAATCAACATAATCACTACGGGGCCACATTGCAGAAATATTGCAGATTCTGGTATGTTATAAATTATGGCGTGCTTGACCTGATGTTGAGGGATTGAATCAGCCATGTGAGACTAGCGGGGTCATAATAGTATTTCTGCTCCATATATCAGTCCAAGGCAGATCAGTGTAAGTGTTATGACAACACAGAGGAGATGCATCCTTTCTTGACTATGAGTGAGATTGGTTTGGTCTCTGCCTCTGTGAAAGTCAGTCATATGAGAGTCTGTGAGCACTGAGAGACACTGTCAAAATCTCCCAGAGCAAAAAGCAGTGGCACAGCAGTGCACTTGTTTAGTGGTAACACAGCTGAAGCTTAGTCGAGGCTGTAATAACTGACCTTTACTCCCTGCAGTCCCTCCGGCGAACACGAGCCCAGCTGTGGTGAGTCTGCTTCACAATAACATTTCATTTTCAACATCTCACTAAAACTCCTGAAAAGGCTCAGCATCTTTTTTAAACCTGGCCATGCAGCATGTCAGAGAGAGAGCAGTAACTCAGGGGACATTAACAGACTTTTATAGAACAATCTCATTACCTGCAATGTAAAAGTTGTTTTTTTTCAGTCCGAATGACAGGTAAACCACAGCTTCCTAATGAGACGTCATAACGAGACCTGAACAGGAACAATAGGGAGCATTCCATAATCCTGTTAGATATATTAATTATTTAAAGAGTACCTTCTCCACACTCCACATTTAGACAAGAATAACTTCAATCTGTCCAATCACAGCCTAGCAACCGTAACTAGGCAGGTTTAAGGCAGTTTGTTCTGCATCATTGTTCTGTATCTATAAAAACTGCTCGAACATACGTCGCTATCGTCACTTAATTATCTCACCGCCCAGAGCAGTGATGCCCGCAGCGTTTCATTAGTCTTTAACACATTAGAAAAACAACAAGCTACTTTTCGATGTTACTGAGGATTAATTATTCCGTCTGTATGTTCTACACAAGAGGGAGCAAATAACTGACAGCTTACTGATTGATAACATAATATAATGTTGAGTCAACCTGGGCTTTTTAGCAACAAATATTTTGATACATCCAGATTGTAAATGCCTGCACCTGCATGCACCACCAAAAAGAGAGCATCAAACAAATGAAGGGAAAGAAGATCACATAAATTCAAACAAACAATAAGTCTTTTATGCACTAATTCTATCACAGAAGCCCAGAAAAAATGTTTTTGTAAAGAAGTAAGAATCAGTTTCACTTTCATGCAGTTTGAGTATGAAGTACTTAATCCACAGTTCCTCTATATGCACAGCTCTTTACCACACTGAGGAAAGTGTAAATCTCTGTGCTCAGTTTATTGCAAAAAAATAATTAAAATAAAATCAGAGAACTCTGGAGCCACTTTCCATACACTTTGTCATAACTCATAGATGTCCTCAGACACAGAGGGTTAAAAGCCGTATTGATGTTCAGAGGAAAACAAAAGTGAGTTTTTTTACCAGGGCCAGTATAGGTTTCCATTCGGTCAGTCAGTTGTGAATAATACAATACAATACAATAATAATGGGTGAATAATACAAGTTGTGTATTCTATCTGGGTGGGGGCCACAAATACAATAAGATTATATCTCATAAATGAGTGACTTTATCTTGCACTATGGTCCCAGGGTTGAATCACCATCTGGTTATATTGCTCTTGCCAGCAACGTGGCAGTTCATGCATGTGGTCTCCAAATGCTCTTGAACTGCTGCTTGTGGCTATATTCTAACCATATGTTTGTTATTGAGGTTGCTGTGGTGTTGAACTCATGTGAATCATAATAAACCTATAGTCAGATGAACACCTCTCTGATTGTGTCAGCAGATGCTGAAGATGATCATGTTCCTGAATGCGCCATGTGTGGCACATCTGATTTGGCTTTTTACAGGTGGACCTAATAAAGAGGTGACGTGTGACCTCAGACTCATTCAAAGACATGAGAGCTTAGACCCTGATCTCTGCTGGCCCGTGGGTTCTGACACAGCTGCTCGCACCTCTTTACTGCCATGAAATTGTGGTTTTTGTTAAAAATGGGTTCAGAGGAGTTTACAAGGCTGGAAAGTGACTCTGTTATGGTGGTGTTATGGTTCCAGCAAGTGAAGATACAGTCAGTAGAGCTGCTTCCCTCATTTCCCAGACAACTCAAGCAGCTGCTAGTTAGAGTTACTACTCCAACACTAACACTAGGAAGCAAAAATCCCAAAATGTCCACTGCAAAGTATTTAACATGCTGTCGTAGTTCCTGTGGGAAATTATGTGAAATGTTCAATAAATTATACTTCTCAGTAGGAAAATTGTTGTATTACATTTTTGACGTATCCCTGGAGCGTCAAATTAGCTGAAGAGTAATGAGAGAAATAAATGGGGCCTCTCAATGGAGCATGTCTTAACACATTAATGTGACAAATACATTTATGAAAGGACCACAGCTTTCTTGCTGACCCCTCTTCTCCTCAGCATCACACCCAGTCTTGTGAATTGTGTGTGTGTGTTCAGTCATGCACACTGCAGGGTCAGGGGAACCCATGAGTAAAGGTAAACTTTAACTCATTAGTTTACCGCACACACTCTCACACATCATGCTTAAAGAGCAGGAGGTGGGGATAGCGGTCACCATCAGCATAAACCAGCACTCATTACTGTACCTTCCCATCAGCACACATGTGAATGGACATAAATAATAGGCAGTTACACACAGGTCAGTGAATCAGGACCTCATCCATCTGCAGCAACTATATATATGTACATATATGCATACAGTATATATATATATTAACACCATTTCTCTGCTTTCTGTAACCTCCTGATTCCCTTGTTTGTATAGAAAGAAAACAGGCCACAGAGACACACTGGACACAACTGACACCCTCACCCTGTCACTGTGATATGATTGAACACCTTAATATGAGTCCCTGAGTAAAAATAAGATTTGCATTCATAACTCAAAGGCTTGTCTGTGTCCTCAAGGCGTCCATTATTCTCCGAGAAATAAACAGCGCAGAGTTTTACAGCGTGGAGATGGATGTCTTTCATAACAAGACACACAATGATGATAAATATTACAACCAAAGAGCTAATAATTTTAGTAATGTATCTCCTCCATTAAAGCTGCAGCATGTTAATAATCAATAATCAAGGCCTGTCACAGAGCAGTGTATCATCACATCACTGTAAAAATAAAATAAAAACCTTTATTTAAGCCTACTAACAGACATGGTGGCTGGCTGGGAGTCTGTTCCAGTAAATTGCTGTCATTTGTTTTGTTTTTCCCCGTAGACCCTGGAGCTATGGACCCGTCCAGAGGGAGAAAATTAAATTAGAAAAAAGTTTCACTTCTGTGGCTGCTTTCATTAAAATAAGTTTCTTGCTCTGTCTTACACTCAACCAGTGATGTTTACACTTCGTTGCAAATATGTAGTTTTTACGATGGCACCATAAATTAGGAAATAAGCTCCTAATGGTCCTGGGTACTGATAAAAATCATAGAAAGCCACAGTAAGTGAAAATTGTGCCTGGGAACCACAGTCTGTAGCCGTGACCCACAAGATGTTGGGGGATAGCTGTTAAAAGACTTGTGCATGTTATGTAATGTGATTAATCATTGTATGTTCCTGTGTTTGTGCAGACTGGTGCTCTGTTGTCAAATTATGTAAGAAAAATGTTGAAAGTAAAGAGAGCGAGAGAGAAATTGGGGGGGTTGGGGGGGGTCCTCACCTACCTGTCGACACTAAGGCTGTGAAATTCCTTTCCAGCACTGACCCTCCCTTTGTGCGTTTACATGAAATGACAGTGATTTAAAGCTGTACTGTGCAGTTTGTGAAAACACAAGCATGTCATCCTCCTAAATCAGGAAGTGGAGTTGCAGCAAGAAGGCGTTCTCATGTCTCACTTAGTTGGAGCCTGTAAATCTGCACTGTTTCTCACCTGACATGCTGGAGCTGGCAGGAAATACTTTCCAAACACAGGAAGTGCAGAACTGAAAGCTCCATTTTCATTCATGGGGACCAACGTAAAACTTGCTGTTCATGGGATGTTCCTGGGAACACCTCAGGGATGTTTTCATGTCAGCAGTCACTGTATAATAGTAATGTTTCCCTGTGGGATGATACAGTAGACTAGTAGCTAAAGAGAGAGAGGCTTATCTAAGGAGGTGGAGAAGACCAAAAACAGAGCAATTTATTTAGAGAATTTAACTCAATATGAAATAATTTTCAAGTTCTCCATCAGTCATGTTAATATTTCCACCCCTTTAACATTACTCAGTTCAGTTATCCTTAATATATATATGTGTGTGTGTGTGTGTGTGTGTGTGTGTGTGTGTGTGTGTGTGTGTGTGTGTGTGTGTGTGTGTAGATGTGTGTGTGTGTGTGTATATACAAGGGGTCCTCGGGTTACGACGGTCTCGAGATTCGACGTTTTCGTGATTACGACACATCTCCCATGAACTTGCTTGTTTCGGCTTAAGCAATTTGCCCCGTAAATACGTACAGACTTCGCACGGGAACTAGTTGGTGCCGGCTCTCCAACACCTCCACAACTAGGCTACTCTGCGTTGTGTTTACTTATGTGAAATGGACGGCTGGCGGGGGAGGGCAGCGGCAGCCGGTAAGGAGATGCACACGGACACAGATGGGTTCGGGATTGTGGCAATACATGAACTTCCTTGTGTCGGCTTAAGCAATTTGCCCCGTAAATACGTACAGACTTCGCACGGGAACTAGTTGGTGCCGGCTCTCCAACACCTCCACAACTAGGCTACTCTGCGTTGTGTTTACTTATGTGAAATGGACGGCTGGCGGGGGAGGGCAGCGGCAGCCGGTAAGGAGATGCACACGGACACAGATGGGTTCGGGATTGTGGCAATACCGTAGGTTTATTCACAACACAGGGTCTACAAGGTTGATATCAGAAATCTAAAGGAAATGCTCATTACACTCGCGATGTCAACCCCTATGGTGTGTCAAGAGGGACAAAAGGCAATTCACCATAGTAAACTCTTATTTTAGCGTGGTGTTATAGCGATATCTAGTGGCACAACTTAGTATCTACCTTACATATGAATGTGTGTTCCGACTTACGTTGAAATTCGGGAACGGATCTCCGTCGTAACTGTTTCACAGTATACTGTTTCACAAATGAAGCATATATAATACAGTATACTGTATTATATATGCTTCATTTGTGAAAAAAACTAGTGGCACAAAAAATGTCACTGGATGATGAAGAGCTGTGAAAACAGCATCATGTAGCCGCTGCTCACAAATTAACTGCAAAATGTTTAAAATATCCTCCCCAAAGTTAATCTGAGACCAGAGGGACACATATTTGCATATCCAGCAGGGAGACTTGAGGAGGGAACAGAAAAGGGCAATGTTTTCAAATGGGACTCAAATGATTTATGTGTCACACAAATCATCCCACTCATGGCCCTACTAAGGAGATACAGTAATGTAATATTAATGTCTCATTTTAATTCTAATATATCCATCCTGATTCAGGCCACAGTTATATCTTAGTAAACCGCAACACAAGACACAAAAAAACCCACAAACAGCTACTCAAGCGACATAAAAGTCTGAGACACAAAAAATCCTCAAAGAGATGGAAAATTTAAAACACACGGGGGAGCTACCTGTGGTTTGTGTTTGTGCTTGTGTTGTGTTGTGTCTAGTTTCAACAGTACGTACAGTGTAATATTGGCGGGATGGGTTGTCTTTTCTATTTGTTTCCAGGGACCCATTGTCCCATAATCCCTCCATGATTGTCCCAATCATGTCACTCAGTGGAGGCATGAATGTGAGAATGATGACCTCACATAAAGGCTGTTTGACACTCTCATCTATGAAATGATTTATTTCTCTGTCAGTGTAAATTAAAACCACTTAGACTGATGGTGGAGACATTTTCAGCGACACACACAGGAGAGCTGCACTGCAGAATGTTCATGAATATCCATGAGCCACCGGGGACACTGCAGTAATGTCATGTAATATTTTCAGAGAGTCCACATGGCCTGGATCTGACCCTGTGGTTAATTACATTCACAATGACTGCAAATGTTTTAGATACTCATTCATTGATGGCCACACGCCTAGAGGGTCGGCAGGCTCTGTCATCAAAACAACACTGAGGTACAGCAACAGATCAGCCTGGTGAGAGTGTCCCACTCGCTCCCACAGTGATTCAGTGGAGTCTCCTTCTTGCACCATAATTAAACATGATGATCAGAGGGTCATGAGGGATGAGCCGTGTTCCTATTGTCTCCTCTGGGTTACACTGTGGTCAACGTGGTCATTAGCTTTGACCGACAGTTTTAACGTCCTGGCAATCCTCCCGCACAAAGTTTGCATACAAACAGTCTCACAAAGTGCAGACATAGCCGTCCTCAATTAAAGCTCAGATACAATAATATAATAATAATAATAATAACCGGTGATGTGGGGGTTGCTACTGTTTTCCCACTGAGCTGAAGACAGTTTTCCACTGTGGCAGACGATGAATATAGTATTTATTTTATAATTTGGAACCAAGGACTTAGGTGAAAGCAGACAGAGGAGGATCTGCTACATGACTACACTGAGCCAAGTCACATTTCTATTTTTTTCTACTGAACTGTGTAAATACAATTTCAAAACATGGGCCTTGGTTTCCAGTTTGACTAATGTCTCCTCGTGTACCAGGATAAAATTAATTGTTGGCCCACTATACACATTAGTTGATTTATTGATTAGATGACAGAACATTAAGTGACAATGTGACAATCAATAATCTGTCAAGTAATTTTTCAAAGAAACCCTTACCCATTCTTTTGTTGCTGGGTACCAGCTTCCTCCCACAGTCTAAACACATGCAGGTTGGGGTTAGGTTACATAGAGAGTCTAAACTGACCTCTGATGATCATGATGTTAAATGGCAGTTGCCAAACAACTTTTAGGGGCATTACAAAAAAATTTTGCAACTCTCATGCAATTGTCTGCAACATTTCTAGACACATAATAGACACACACACACACACTCCAAAGGTCATACACACACTATAAGCTGCAGTAAGCAATAAGTGATAAGCTGGCATGTGTATCAGCTCCAGTTTGCCAGTAAACTGTAAAATGCCAATGAAATCATCCTCTTATGTTTTCTCACTGTTGCTCAGATGGAGCCAGAATTCAGATGTAGGTCAGAGTGCAACCATACACACAGGCACAAACAGAGACACACTGAAGTTAGTTTTCCTTGTTTCCCTCTGAGCTGGAGAACCAGCTGTGTTGTTTGGAGCAGGAACGTCTGCAGATCAACAACAAGCTGAACAAACAGTGCAGAGTTTTCATTCCACACAATCACTGCACAGTCTTTCTGTCAGTCACACATACAAAACACACGTTTAGTCTTAATTGGCATCAACGTTCCCAACGGGAATGAGCATGTTAGTGTAACATGAAACAGGTGTAGAATATCTGCATGTTGCTCGGGTCACAGTCTTCTCTTTGCCAGCAGTAGCCTCTGGATCCTGTGGGCTGGGACTCACCATCGAGTCCTGGAGGTTTAGTCTTTGAAGGCTGTGAACTCTTAAGAGGAACCTGACCTATGCATAAGCTCAAAATAAGCTGATGTGTAAATTAAGTGTCACTTCTTAAAGCCTGTCAAGCTATTTATAGCCACTTATATGGTATTACACATCCTAACCTGCAGCAGAAATTCACACAGACTGATCCACAAGTTCATTAACACAACGGACACCACTCAAGCCTGTTGTTACATCACTAATGCAGAAAGCATTTAGATACATGTCAGTACACAGTATGACAACATTGTATATGCGCTTTATATCAACACAAAGCCATTTTACTCACTGATTCTTTATCAATGTACAAAATGTAAAAGATAGAGATGAATGTGCACTGAGCTGTGCACATGGACGCCAGCGGCTGAGTAACTGGAGATTTACTGCTGTGACTGTTTCGCCTGCTTTGTGCGATGTTCAAAGTGTCTGTCCTGGATTTCTGCAGCTGCTGAGCCCTTTAAAGGTCAGCTCTTCCTTTTAGCCTAGAGACAAGCAAACAGCACCATTAGTAACTTTTCCCTTGATTATACTTCTGCACTCAGTCATGCATGTGCAGGGTGCAGCTGCAGAGACAGGAGAATCACTGGGTCCTGCCTGGTGATTTAGTAGTAAATAACATTTTGCTTTTGTTTTCCTTAAATGCAAAGCAGCAAATTAAAGTCCTTATCGGCTCCTTTCAGTAGCTTGCATCCCCTCCCAGTTATTTCCTTGTGAGTGTGAGGAAAATCCTGAGAGCGAAGCAAGCCCAAGGGACGCCAGGTGCTTTCAGTGCATTAATGATATCGGAAGGTGGAAATCAACCAAAATGCAACAGCAGTCTATTAAGAACTGTGAGAAAATGTCTTTATACTGTGTGTTGCCTGGGCCAGGCCACAGTAAGAAATCAGTGATGAAGCAAATGGGAAAAGTTGCATTTTATCGTAGAACTGGAATTGTTTACTTGTTATTTTTTCTTTATTTGGGAACAAGAGGAAATCCATGTGGCTGTTTAATGCTGGCCGCTATTTTGTGGGAGTTGTCATAGTGCTGACTGGTTATTACTTGTCACACATTAGCTGTAATTGGCCAGCACAGTCCAATCGACAGCTCACCACTGTGTGTGCGTGTGTGTGTGTGTGTGTGTGTGTGTGTGTGTGTGCGTGCGTGTGTGCACGTGTGTGTTTTTCATTTATCCACATAAACTAGGTGGAGGATGATCGACAGGTCTTTGACGTGTCAATAAAAACCTAGCAGCCAGCTCATGGAAAAATAGTCTGTGTTGTTTGCCTTTAATTTTTTTTCTTATGAAACTATTCCTGCCTCCCTGTTGACAGATGACAGGAAGCAAGTCTCCCTTGCTGGTGAAGTAAGTTCTCCAGCTGCTGCCATTAAACCAACCCAGACGAAAAGGGTGTGTGCGTGCGTGCGTGCGTGCACGTGTGTGTTTTTCATTTATCCACATAAACTAGGTGGAGGATGATCGACAGGTCTTTGACGTGTCAATAAAAACCTAGCAGCCAGCTCATGGAAAAATAGTCTGTGTTGTTTGCCTTTAATTTTTTTTCTTATGAAACTATTCCTGCCTCCCTGTTGACAGATGACAGGAAGCAAGTAAGTTCTCCAGCTGCTGCCATTAAACCAACCCAGACGAAAAGGTTGTTCAGAAGCTCTAGAAAAAAAAAGTTCAGGTGGAGAAAAACTAAGTGCCGAAGTAAGACCTTCATTTTTTTCTTAAATGTAACTAAATAAAAAATACATCTTGACCCCTTCAAACCAGACAACAGGTCACTTCTACAGATCTACTTTTTCATATCCCAGGAGCTGAAACACCCCATCACTGGTGTTTCAGGAAGACCTGACGGTAACGGCCACTTTCACCAAACATGCTGCAGAGTGGTCATCACTGCTCTGAATCCCTTGACTTTTTTATCAAGCACCTTTCACCCAACAGCTGAATTGTTCATTAATGTCATCAGGCTCCGGGTTGCATGGTTCACACGCAGTTTACAGTGATACCAGGAGCCTGTTTCCCTCCACAGTCATCATACTTTACACAACACTGTCTCCTTATATTCAGGCAAAAGCAGCTCATCATTTTTATCACTCAATATTAACCTCATGAGTTGGATTAAACAGTCAGTGTTTTTGTTTTATTCTTCTGGCTGAAGTGTTTTACAAAATATATAAAAGAACTTATTACTGAATGGCAGCGCATAACTCAAAATAATGGGCGAGAAGCACTGTTGTTTATCACAGTAATATTTGTAAAATGTGTTATTTAAATCTTATTTACCCATCATCTTAATATTTTGGGGTAAAAACAAAATATATTGTTTAACTTTGAGTCAACACAGACATGTAATCAGTCTAAGAGGTTCACATCACCCAGTAATGCAAATATAAAAAATACTGGATGTAGAGATTCCTCAATTTATCCAAGACAGACTAAGTACAGCAGTGGAAATAAATTAGTGGAAAATGGGTTGCATTACTTACACTTATTTTCCTTAATGTACTGTGAGTGTAATGAAGCGAGTGCCTGTTATTTACTGTAAACTTTCTATAAGTTTCATATTTATTGCAGAAGTCATGGATTATTAACCAGTTGAGCCAGCAATGACAACAACAAGGAGGAGACCCCTTTTATAGACTGGTGAACCATTCAGGCTTTTAATCCCTCTCCCCCACTGCATGCTGGGATAGGTTCCAGCTTCCCGTGACCCTGAGCAGGATAAGCGGATATAGAAAATGGATGGTTAGATGAACATAAACTCGGTCTCTCTCTCTCTCTCTCTCTCTCTCTCTTTCTCTCTCAAATGCACCCACACACACACACAGCTCCATCAAGAAAAAAAGCAGGCCAGAGGCATGTGTGGACTGGAATCAGGTTAAGTGGCGCCTACCCCCACATAAACACTATGAATACCCAGGATTTTGGGCTTTTCTCTCTCTCTCTCTCTGTGCATGTGTGTGTGCATGTGCAGAATTAAATCTTGTAGTCTCATCATATTACAAGCACAAATTGGTTCTGTTGTGTTTATTCCCTGCAACTATTAAAATGAAGAACCTGTTGCTGACATATGATGTCCTCACTGCACATTTCATCAGCCTGGCACTTGTTGACACATCCCATGGGTGTCCTCAGTGTCAGGCCGATATAAAGAGAGGACCCAGGAGCAGAGATTTGATTCACAGTCTTTTATTTTTTCAAAGATCTCTTTCCCAGAGTGAAAAAGCAAGGCTATGAAACTTGACAAACTATCTTTCTATACTCTAAAGCGACTATCAAAGTAACAACTCAAAATCTACAAAAAAGCTCATAAAGGAAGAAAACCTATCTAAGATACAAAGTACAACCAAAATCACTCTAACTGAAAACGCTCCATAAGGGAGGAAAAACAATCTGATAAAGTACAAAACAATGGCTATGGTAAAGTAACAAAAACTATCAAAATTACAAAACAAAAAATACTCTTAAAGAGTATTTAAGAGTAAATATCGACTTACAAATTGCGATGACAAAGACTATGGCTTGGAATCAGAATGCTCGTGATATCGGTCAACAGACAAAGACACACTGGCACAAGACAAAGGGAAACACAGACTATTTAACAAACTGAAGGTAGGGAAACAGGTGGAAACAATCAAGGTGGTGATGACAATCAGGACAATGGGAAACACCTGAAGGGAAGTGGGAAGCGACCTAACGTAAGGAGGGTAGGGTTTCAAAATAAAACAGGAAATAATACCAACACAGAAACAAGACATGACACTCAGCTTCCATCTCTTCCACATTAATGCCTGATTTTTGGCAACATTTCCAAGAATGCTTTTTTAAAAGCCCTGGGAACCATACAGGTGCACATGCATGACAGTTGATACAGTAACAGTTGATAACAGTTGATAGAAAAGACAGTTGTAACAGCTGATAGAAAAAAAACACTAAAAAAGACACAACTCATTTCTGTCCATTTATTTCATTACAATGAGAAGACACCTGGATCTAAAGTAAACATTTTCTTGCCGTCGAAACAAAAGAAAGGCCAATGATATTTTTTCTGCTGTATGTTTTTTCTAATTGTAGGTTATTAAAGGCGGAATCGTTTCCTCCCCCTGAGTGTGTCACCCACCCTCTATTGTGCACTGTTTGGAAAAGAAAATTAACTGTGGCTATTTGCTGCAGTGTAAGAGCACCAAGGTCATGTCAGGGATGTTGTGTGTCCATAAAATATATTCGTTTTGACACACGTGCACATGATGAAGACTGACTGGTGAGAGTGGGGGAAGGGCTTGGTGAAGGTTATAAAACCGGGGCTGCAAGGTGAACTGAGCACAACATGAACACAAACCAGGCTGCATTTCACAAACCAGTCCTATTGTCACGGCAAACCATTTCTTCAAACAGTTCAAAACATCAGCAGAAACTATTACCTTTTACTCAGGAGCCACTGGGGAGGCTGATGAGGTAACACTCGTTCTCAGCGTGATCGCCCACTCTGAAGTGACTCTCACTGTGGCTTGTCACTCTGTAAAGTTTCCACTAATGACTGAACACAAAAACAATCTGCACCCGGAGATCACCTCTGTGGTTTGTATACTTGTAGGGCTTGCCTGCACACACAGGTCTCATTAATCACGAACACACACTGCAGAGCTTATACCAACAAAGTTAACACAGTTAGCACATGAAGAGGGAACTGAAACACACAGAGAAAGAGAAGAAAACTTAAGAGAGCAGGAAAATGTGAGGTGTTGTCTATGCAATGAACACTCCTTGCTGATGATGCAGAGCTCAGGGGCACTAATGCATGTTAGATGAAGCATGCTGAATAAGGCTGGCCAGCAAACTAGATATCTGATGGATTATGTGATCAAGGAACGTAAAGGTTGTTAAAAATCACAACCCTGCTTTCCTTTCTAAAATAAGCGTAGGTTGTATATTATGAGTCATTTGACATTTGATTTCATGACATTTAATTTAAGAGACGATGAGGTGAAACATACTTTAAGCAAACCCATCATCACACTCCATGTGTCATCCACTGCTCGGTAATGGTGTATTAACAGCTAAGCTTTTCAGATCACTGCACAATACTGTGTTGGGTGGAGCAGGTTATTTCCTGGTGCCCTGAGGGACCTTTGGGCCTTTACTCTTAATTTGAACAGCAATGCAATCCTGTGCAGGAATGAACTGAAGGACACATCAGGCGAAAGCTCAGCCTCCCTTCCAATAGCATTTCTGACAAGTCGTCTGAAGACAGGTGATTTTATCATGGTGAGAAGAGGACAAAAGTGGGTTTAGACACAGTCATACTGGACCTTGAAATATCAGTACCCGCATATTTTAATGTCAGGTCAACCATACATACAGTATTTGTAATTTAAATAATTTATTTTTCTTCCAAAATTAAAAACTTATCAACCTTTGACATCAACAGACAGTGTAATCCTATGGAATTAGTGGTCTGTCTGTTTGCGTGAGCATGGCCAGAGATGGAGTCAAATTCCTGGCCTAAATTATTTTATTCTGCTCCTGGCACATTCTGTTGCTGAGGGATCATCATAACAGTAATGATCAACAGTTCTCAGGATGTCTTCCTCCTCCCTGGATCACAGTGACATGAAGGGCAATGTTTCAAATCACTGGATCAAAGAGCAGCACTCGGCACTGATCTCCGGTGTGATGGATGCACAGTTTTGGAAAAATGATCAACGATGAAGTTTGTGAGTAATCTTCTAATCTGAACCTGCTGTGTCCCTGCAGGAAAGAGACAGTTACTGCCAAGTGCTGTAGGTGCTGCAGTTACAATAAAATTTACTATCTGTCAACCTAATATCATTTTCTCACCTTCCCATTTTAGACTAGTAACTGGGGATATACAGCAGATGTCATCTTCAGGAAACTGAAGTCAACACATTTTGTTACATACTGAGGAAAAAGTAGGCGGAAAACTGGATCTTTGTTGTAGTCAATCAATAAATCATATTTTATTTGTATAGCCCATATTCACAAATTGCAATTTGCCTCATAGGGCTTTAACAAAGAGTACAGGGTATGACATCCTCTGACCTACACCCTCAACAAGGGCGAGGAAAAACTGCCAAAAAAAACAACAAAAAAACTTTTAACAGAGGAAAAAAACGCAGAAACCTCCAGGAGAGACTCATGTGAGGGATCCCACTCCCAGGGATGGACAGAGCTGATCAAAGATGGACCTCGACCAGCCCTAACTATAAGCTTTGTCAAAGAGGAACGTTTTAAGTCTGCTCTTAAATACAGAGAGGGTGTCCACCTCCTTGATTGAAGCTGGGAGATGATTCCACAGCAGAGGAGCCTGATAGCTGAAGGTTCTGGCTCCTCGTCTGCTCCTATGGATTTTTGGAATTGTGAGTAAACCTGCGTTCTGAGAGCGGAGTGCTCTAGTAGGATGATATGGGATTATTAAATTTTGTAGGTATGTTGGTGCCATACCATTTAGAGCTTTGTATGTGAGTAGAATGATTTTGAAATTTCAAATTTCTAAATTTCACAGGGAGCCAGTGCAGTGAAGCTAATATGGGGGAGATATGTTCTCTTCTCTTGGTTCTGGTTAATACACGTGCAGCAGCATTTTGAACAAGCTGTAGTCAAAGTTAAGATCATGCTGGCACACTACGACAAAGACCACACACTGAACGAATGAATATATTAATGATGGAAAATCCTCTAATTAAAGGTCCGCGCTGCAGAGTCCATTTGTCCAAGTCAACCAGCTCCATGACAAACCCACTGCCGGGCAGGGCCAGACCCCCGAGGACCATTCAGGGGGTCCATTGTCCTTGTGTAGTTTGGTAAGCAACAGGCAGGATACAGGCCAACGGTCAAAGCAAACAGCATTATCAGCGTGTATGCACAACAGATCACGACGGGACCTTTAGCCCAAACACAAGCCGAAGACAACATCCTCCTCAGGAACTGCCATACACAGAGAGAGATGTATGAATCAAAATGTTGTGTGTGAGAGGTATGTGTGTGAATCTGCAGTGTCGGGGACAGTGGACACTTGGTTTGTATCTTCTCACTTCCTGCCTTTCACGCATCATACAAGGGGAGTAGATACACGACAGTGAAGCTCATTAGGGAACAAAGAGAGAGGGATTTCTTTCTTTCTTCCCTTTGAGTTTTTGACATCAAAAACATCACATTATCTGAACCACATTTCTCTGAATATTTATTAACTTCATAATTTATTCACCACTGAGATTGTGACCCAGTTTAATGGGATTTGGAGTGAGCAAATCCTCAATTCAGATTCTTCCTAAGTCATCTACTCAGCATCCTGGACTTGTATCACTTGTCTATTTGGAAGCTCTTTGAACATAGTCATATAGTCCATATACAATTATACGTCGATTTGTGTGAAGGGGGAAATATAATACACAATAGTTGTTTTAGTTAAGCTGTGTTTGAATGTCTACGTCCAATTTAAGATAATTGATGTCCTGTGTACTAAAGGCAAGATGAGGAAATACTTTGGTTTTAGATCAAACGCTAAATTTAATATTTTACGCCTGCAGCAAACACAGTCTCAGAACATTCACTCCAGCAGTGTTTACCACCCAGTCCCCGCTTGATGAGGTTGAAAATGATAAATGAACATTAAAACAAGGGTGAAACATAAACACGGCTGTGTCACCAACACGAGGTCAGTGACAGTTTTGAGAATGTGCGTCATGCTTCTGCAGACATCGTTCCTCAGTAGGACAGAGAAAGACATTTAGCATGCTGGCAAACAGAGGCTTTGTTTATTCTACTGCAGAAGCATTTTTCCATCTTACTTCCTGTTCCCAACATCGAGATGAAGAGAATTTCATGCCAAGCATTGACTGAGGTCGTCTGAGATGTCACGTTCAGTGAATTCAGTAAATCATGGTGGTGTTCTTTCGTAGGTTCCTCAAGAATAAACATCCCAGCTGTCTCAAATAAATTAATCCTATTTGTATGTGAGAAGTATTTTGACTGGTCTGTGGATGTCAACAATGCGAGTGTGCTCTGAGTCGCTCTTGTATGTGAAGACTTTTGCTCACTAACAATTGTCGCTGCACATCTTCATATTTAAATTTCAAAAATGTCGTAATGCTGCAGCAGAGAGACGGATCCTCCTCAGGCTTGATAGATCCTGTGTTGGCACCAGGAAGGGGGGGAATGTGGAGATATGCAGTGCTGCAGTGATACTGCTGAGACTGATTGCTGACATAAACCCAGCTGGGATTGTTGATTGGAAGCAGCAGGACAGTGCTGCGTTGACGTTCCCTGTTCACAAAACCAAAAATATCTCTCAAGTACAGAACAGAGCAAAAACACATACATCACACACATTTGTGAAACATATTCAAGTTTTATGTTAGCTACGTAAACTGGTGCCTGTCTATGCAGGGCTCTGCAAGTCAATAACAACAATGCTGTATAGATTTTGGATATTGATGTAGATCCATGTAAACAGACCTTCAGACTGGGTCTAGATCCAAGTGGCAGCATTCAGGACAGTTAAATGAAACCATAGAAACACACCAGTCTGAGACATAGTTAGACAGAATTTAGCAACACCCCTGTTGTAAAGAGCAGAAACCACACAGCAGTCATCCTAAACATCCCTTAGCTGATTGATATTGCTGGACTGACACCAGTGTCCATGAAAGGCTGCGTTCAGGAACAGCACAGGGTGAAAAACACTTGCACCACTATGAGTGTTATTAATTATATTGTTTTCTGTCTCAGAGAGATTACCGGTATGTACAAATCCATCTAAACGCCAAAAATACAAAATATCTGATGTTGTACCATATGTTATAACATTATTAAAGTGATTTATCGCTTCCTGAGTGGGAAGATTTACTTCAGGTGGGTGAAAGATCGTTTACAAAAAGTTTACAGCAATTTTATTTATGTTCAGTCTAAACCACCATTTTTCACTGATCTTAATGGTATGGCAGTCATGTGGTTTACGTGTTTACCTCCATCCACCTCAGCCACTTCTACTCTTAATAACTGTCGCTTCATCCATTAAAATAAAAATGTTATTCTGGACGTGATCCAGGCACCACAACATGATTAGGACAGATTCAGTTTAATGGAAAATGAATGTGAAGATGCAGACAACTGTGCAGGGATCATAAATAATACCTGTTATCATGCAGTCATTTCACATCATTATTTTATGACTGCAATGCTGCCTGAAATAATAGAAAAACTGTAAATGCCCTGCAGAATAATGATGAACAGTGCTTTGCTGTGTGAACAGCTACAATGGGAGAGGTGACAAAAGGTTGCCGAGTAACATCTGGCACAGTGTCCATCACCACATCTAAACGAGCTGCCAAAGTGCAGACGGAGAGCGTCAAACATTTCTAAACTCTGAATGTGCTGCAGAGAAACATATGCTGCTGCATCTGAAACAGCCAGATCCAGTGGACACACTATAGAAGCCCAAAACCAACAGCAGTCTGTTTCTGATAGTGGTGATGTGGCGAGACTTACAATAAATGTAATATCTTTATAGATTCCTTCTAAACCTTATATTACAGCCATGTTGTAGTTTGCTGAATAATTCAGCATGTGGCTAACTTTACAGCATGTCAGAGGTAGAGGAAGGTGTTTCTTTGTCACGAACACACTAAAGCCATTTAGCTTACATAAATACATCACACTCATACAAAGAGGCACACAGAAGACAAATTGCTTGAATGAAGAGAAGGTGCAGAGAGCAGAACGTGAGAGGAGCAGAAACCATACGTCACAATCCGTTAGTAGTGCACACTACAGGTAAACAGCCAAAGAGGGGGCAGTTAAACACACACTCTCCATCCTACAACTTGGATGTGAGTCCAACCAACAAAACACAGTTGTTCCCAGATTATTTCTTAGTTATTCGTAAGAGTGGTCATTTCTCTCAAGAGCGCAGTACAAATACCCTCTAAACACACCCAATGACTGTTTGCTTAAAGGGCATTAAGAGCACGGTCTGAAACATATAGTGGGTGACCAAGGCCACTGATCATCATATTTCTCTAGTACCACCCACAAGAGCTGCCAAGGGACCCAGTCACAGGCCTGCTCCAAGTCCTCAAAGCACATATAGCCTGGGTGGGTAAATTCCCATGACCCCTACAGTAGCCTTGCAGGGGTAAAGGGCTGATCCACTGTTCCAGAACCATGGATAGAATCCAGATGGTTTCTACTGAGACTGATGCCTCCTTTCCATCATCTTGTCTTAGTTTTAGCCAAGAACGCCCAACAATGTCACGTCCCAACAATATAAACCTTCAGCGTTTCAGTTTCTCAAGTTCCTCAACAGCTTCTGTAATCCACAAGATACACAACAATATATATATATAATATAATAATATATGTCTTTTATTACTGTTTTCCACTGAGTATCTTAGTATCTGTAGATCTGTATGTATATACACCCAATTACTGCAAAAACATTTGGACTGAAATGTTAAGGAGGTGTTTTCATCCTTAGCCTTTTCACCTGTTGAGCTCCATCTTTCAGAGCGCTGTCATGTAAGAAGGTCTGGAGCAATCTTCCACTCTTGATGTGATCGGTTTATTTTCCTTTGGTTCAGTGTGACTCATCTGAATCCGCATTCTCCCTCAGACACTATTTCTGTCTCCTGCTGCTCATGTAGTCTGTCCTGCAGGTAATCACACTGACAACGATACTACTGTTTGTTGGAGGATTTGCACTTGTCCTTGGTTGTCTGTGTGTGTGTGTGTGTGTGTGCGTGTGTGTGTGTGTGTGCGTGCACAGGAAGAACTGAAGCTGAAGGAAACTCTGTTTTTAGAAAAAGGCTCCTTTAGATCTACTTTTGTATACAGCAGGATGCAACACCCAGAATACAACAGGTCACATAGACGTCATGAGTGAAACTGACTCCAGTTACAAACACTCGGAGACGCTCTCACCTCACCTCACAAAACACACAAAAAAACATCTCACTAACAATTCAAGTCATTGTCCTATTATTTTAGCAGTTTTTACTGCATTGACAAAGATGTGCCCTTGTCTAAAAAGATAAAGCATATGTGTATATGTTTTCACTCTCAGGGTTGACATGTCAACACTATGAAGATTGTTTTTGCATAAACCAGCACTGTCAGGAAATAAAATCATCTGCATATTTGTTCCAAAGAGCACATGAACACATTTTTATTTGTTATTTAGTTTATCACCAAGTGCACATTAAGAGTTTGGTGTAGTGGAATTAATTATCTATCATGTCAGTGAGTTGTCACAGCAGGAGGAGGAGGTGACAGACAGTGGTAAATCAAGCTATAAATTTAACAACCTGTGGTTTGGACGCATACCAGCGCCTCTGCTGTGGAAATTCACTGAGTCGCGTGATGAGCCACTGATTCATACTTGCATCAGAGAAGTTTTCCAACCAAAGAGCCAGCAACAACTGTAAAAACCTCCTCTACCAGGATGTGTTATCAGCTGTCATATCACTGTGTGCTGGAGGAAAGAGAAAACATCTGTCAGGAGCAAAGTGTATAAGATACTGTATCTCTCAGACAGACAGGAAGTCCGCATACACCTTTCAGCCACAACATCCAACCAGTGATAATGTCATCCTAACCTCCCTGTCTGTTCCTATTAAGCCAGTTTTTTTTATCTTAAGCACCTGCTCAGAGATGTTTCCTGATATTATTCACACAATAATCTCACAGAAGTGATGACCCAGTTTTCAAATCATAAAAGGTTAATTTCATTTTCATCCTGGAGTTTTACAAATTTAGATTCAGGCATTAAGAACCTTTTGTTAATATGTCAAAAGATTCTAATTCCAGTTTCAACATGATGTTGATTTCTGTTATCTGTCCAACTTAGACAGATCTTTCCACTTTCAGTATACACTAAATAAATATAATGTTTTGTGTCATGGCAGAGCAATTTAGCAAAAGGGGAAATTTTGCTTCAAGGAGCTTTGCAAGGAACCCCCCCTGAAAAAAAAATAGACAAAAAAATAGACTTTCAGCATCTTGTCAGACAGGATGGTGAAACGGTAACACACAATCAAGGAGAGTTGTGTTAATTCTGTTGCTGGAAGAATGATGCAAGATGTTGCAAAGGAGATGAAAAACGGCCCCTGACACAAAATGTCTGTGCTAATCACATGAGACGTGTGTGTGTGTGTGAGAGAGAGAGTGAGAGAGAGTCCAGCTGTCTGACTTCTAGCATCAGTGGAGTTGGACAGAGAAGGGCAGAGGGATCACTAGGGAAAAGGAGAGTGGAGGCGGAGGAGGGGGTACGAGAAATGTGAAGACACGGAAGCGGGTTAAAGCTGGACACAGAATGACAACACTGGGTAATGCAAGACAAATGAGGGAACAGTGAAATTGTAGTGGCAGCATGTATTCAGCAAGGAGGAAAAAGCAATTAGGCACACATTTGCAAAAACGCTGATTCATAAACGTGGAGAGGGAGAAAAAAGAGAGTTTCCAGCTAGCTCACATCTAACATCTGTACATTATTTTATTGTCTGTTTGGGCTGAGCAAACAAATAGCACAAGCACTGTACAGAGATATCCCTTCTGTCTCATCTGGATGTGAAAATTATTTTTTGTTGTTTGTTGTTGTTTGTTGCGGGGGTCTACACTGCAAATTATTCTTCATTATGAATTGTGGGATACCATGTTTCCCATTGTATGTATTAGGGTGATTGTAGAGAAGGACCCACTTGCAGACAACACACTCCAATAATCAGTGTGGTTTAATAAATCCACAGGCAGAGAACAGCAGGTAAAGAAATCCAAAAGAATCAAAATACTCAACAAGGTTCAAGGCGAAGGTTTCCACAGAAACAGGCAGACAGTCACAGATCCAACAAGCAAAGCAAAGTTCAAGGTAAAGGTTTCCACAGAACACAGATTTAGAGCACAGACAAGGCACAGGTAACTTAGACACCCACTGACTAATCATAGCATGAGGATCAGGTGTGGGCACAGAATGGCATAAAACAAAGACAGGGAGTAGGAGGGTGGAGTCAGAACCACATGTCAAACCAAAACAAAAACAGAAACCACATGACAACACCGCATAGTCACAATGTACACAATAGCCCATGTTACCAGAACCTAAACAGCAGAATCACTGACAGTTTCCACCATATAAAGTGTAATAATTCTCATTAAACCCACAGACATGCAGACTACACCGTAGCCTATTTAGAAAGTAGCTATAGGGCTTGGATACAGCCATGGTCACAAACATAATTAAAGTAGGGTGATGGGTTGGTTAGAGGAGATGAATCAAGCATCATCAGGCAGTACAATCAACAGGAAGTTTAAGACTCCTTAAGAAAGCAGCTTTCATTTCATAGTGGTTTTCTTGGTGAGTATTACATATGTTAGTTACCTCGACCTCTGTTTACAAAATTAGACTTTATTTCAACTAGTCACAGGGTGGTAGTGCTCAGAAGGCAGTCAGAAGGAGGTCTCAAGTCTGGATCGGTTTATCTGTGCAGGGAAACAGAGCTACTGCTGCTGTTGCCTTTGCAAAGCCACTAATCTGAGTTCACTGTAACAGAGAGAAAAGTTGAAGTGGGAAAGAAAGAGAGGTTTACGGGGGCGGAGGGGACAGTGGGAACTTAAGACCGGGAGGATGTCCTGTTTGGGTCATGTGCCTCTTACTGTGGGAAAGAGAGAGTGTGTGTGTGTGTGTGTGTGTGTGTGAGTGTGGGGTGGAGGGGTCTGGTTTAGCTTCATGTGAGATTTACTTCTGAGGACCTATTGTTCTTGTGAGGACAATTTATTGAGGCTGGTTGGGGGAGTGGGCAAGTACCACGCTGAATTATTGTAAGTCATTACAATCTTCTAACAACTGTAGAAAAGACCACCATGTTTATGTGTGTGTGTGTGTGTGTGTGTGTGTGTGTGTCAAGAAAAAAATGAATATAGCTCCCCACCCTCAGGCCCTCGCACAAAAACACATGAGCATTAATTATAAAACAAAAACATAGCACTTGACCCCTGTCGTGGTCAGTCACGTCAGGAAGACGTTTGCATCCACTAAACACACACACACAAGTTAGGCCATCGATGAGATAAACTCATGCATAGTAAGATAACATTAACCTAAAAAAGCTTATTTTAGCTCTTATATACATTTGTGATGTTTTGCAATTTCACAAACAGTTGAAAACAATTTGTCACATCAAATGCAGAAAAATAGCTCCATACATAAATCTTAACATTTAAATGCCATCCTATATGTTGCTGTTATTTTCTGCTGTGACTGCATCGCTTCAGCTGAACCAATTCACAACAAACTAGAGGCTGCCATTACTTTAGTTTCACTGTAGGTGACCACAAGATTCCTGTGACTCCCTTTGCTGCAAACTGAAAGAACTTTACAGGTACACAACTGCTGTGATTTCACAAAAGGAAAGCGAAACATGTGAAAAGCTTAATATGGGCATTTTCTTGAGATCAGATATGATGGTTCCCTCTCTTCATGTACATCAGACTTTATTCACTAAACCTGTTTCATGTTGGGATTTATCCACAGATTTGCTGTTACACTGCTGCCAAACATCAAAACAGTTTTTTTTCAGTGTTCAGTCAGTGTTTCTATGCACAAAAGTAAAATACTGGATGGAAAACAGGTGGATGGGAAATTATTACTGCATATTTCAGGAGACAGCATGACACTGATCCACTCCAAACAGAGAGTGACTCACCAGCACTCACTTTACCATCAGAACATCCTTAGTAAAGACCAGGGCCATGTTAAATGGAGGTGGACTCAATGAGCAGTGTCACCTCTTATTTTTTTTATTCAATGGCAGATGGCAAAAATTGATAGGTGCAGTACCACCACACATCACATTCTGAAGTACATGTATGTAAAATATTGGCGTTTAATATTACACTGCTTGGTGACACAACACTGGCTCAGCTGAGCCACTATGCTCAGTTCACCCATGGCAACGGTGCAGCTCTGCGCGGAGGCATGGCACTCTCGCACTTCCTGCTGCGCTTTTGGTCAAAACCACCGGGTCAGCCTACTTCCCAGTATTCTTCTGTCAACTCTGGGAAAAAAGCTTTAATATCCTTCCTGCCTCCAAGACCCAGGCCGTGCAGGCGTAGTGAGAAGGCATCCTCGAGGGCAACCGCACTGCGATGTGTCCCCTCAGTGCAGAGTGAACTATTGTCTCCACTGTTTGCGTCTCCTTGTTTTGCCTCGCAAAAGAAAGAAAAACTCCTGTGGCTTCCTGGACACTTTCAGATGGAATAAATACTGCCTGATATATATTCCCATTTGTTTGTTTGGGTGGAGTCAGCAATGATGCTGCGATTGTTCTGCGGTCCCTCAGTTTCCATCACTGCAGCCCAGCCTGGGTCGAGATGCTGAGATGTTGGTGACCGTCACCCACTGACAATGATGAATGCATTGTTTGACTCTGAGTTTATTTACACAATACAATGATAAGATTTGAAACAGCGCGGCTGTGTTTTTTTTTCGTATTGTTTCAAAGGTTTACATTGACACAAAGCAAATTTGTCAGGGACTCAGCTGAGTGGCTGTTTGGATAGTTCAAGATAACGTTGTGTGGGTCTGAGAGCACGCACACACACACGCCAGCCTGAGGAAACTCTCCCAGGGATTCAGACATCTGAGGTCAGTGTGTCACCTAAAGAAAAATACACACACACACACACACACACACACACACACACACACACAGATTCTGCTCTCCGCCACGAAATAGACAGAAAATATGAATAAAACATGAAACTAAAACATGAATCAATAAGAGGACGAATCAAGGTCAGACTCAGATAATCTAAGAGATACATTCATTTCCCAGTTTATCTGGTGTATAGCAGTAGTCTATAGATGGAGCACTGCAGTACAATAATAAGACAATACATTAACACAGTTTATCCAACTGATATATTTTTTTCACATTATGTGATGACGGAAATGTGCGAACGTGACATCTGCCATAGTGTATTTGCTAAAAAAAAAACTGACAGGCTGTAAAATTTCCAATGGTAATTTTGCCGCATGTTAAAGTAAATATGTGAATCTCAATCGAAAACTTAATTTCACGCTCTTATGGCACAAAGCAGATTGGACTGAATGTGTCAGCAGCCTCTGCCACGTTTTCATTCCCCTGAAGTAAACAGCATAGAGTTGGAGATAGCAGGAAGAAGAACAAACTGGGACAGTTCTGGCTTTTGTCCTGACTTTATTTGTGACCTTAAATAGTAACGACAGTAAATAACTGAGGGAGCAGATGATAAAACGGTCTCATCAGGATGTGACGACGTGAGCCGGTAATGGCTGCGTTTCCATCTGACCATAATCGCCGTTCATACACACACACACACACACACACATTTCCACACTTCTCTGATGACATATCGAAAATTATAAGGCTTTCTCTGTAAGCAGGGGGCGCTGAGGGGAGCAGAGCAGCTCATGACTCCTGATGAGGGGAAACACCTGAGGACCTTGCCTCTGCCTTTGAAACGGTTTGAATCATTGTTGATGCAGCTCACGACCTCTGGTCTGGATTGAAGCATCTGTTTCAGAGTTCATTACAATAGAATATTACCAAACACGCCACAAAGTAAAGGAAGCTGTAGTCATTACTGTCTTAAAGGTGATGAAAACACCATCCTCCCATGAAAATCTGATTGTCTTTATATAAGTTCGTTAGCCTTTACATTATTACATTAACACTATGACTTAATATTGTTCTGTTTCATGCTTCAATTCGTTTTGCCGTTTATCTGTCAGTTCAGGTTATTGAGTAAATAAAATGGTTTCCTGTAGTGTTTCTGGAGGAGGATGAAAACATAGAGCATCCTAAAATAGTTTTTAAAAATGTAAATATGAAACAGGCAAGGGTTCTTAAAAAGATGAGGCAGTGTATTTATTAACAATCGTTAATATTGTTCAGAAAACAGAAAGAAATTAACTAGATCAAAATGTGATGGAGTTTGATTAGAGTCGTCTCATTTCCCGACTCTGCAAGTGGGGAAATGTCAAAACAAACGACTAATCATGAGGTTGGTTAAAATCTGTGCCAAACCAAAAGTGCTGTGATCAAACAAGAAACTCTCTACCCTCTCTACCCCAGTTTCCAGATGGAGACGACACTATGAACTGATCATGGATCAGAGAAACACTGTTTTTTTTTTCTTTAGGCTATGACGGAGATAAACCAACAATATTTGGAGAGACGTGATATTGAATCAAAGATCGTTCACTGAGGAGATTCAGCTCCACAGGCAGCAGCTGATGTAAGAGCTGATGAACACAGACTGACATCTAACACTGTGGGAGAACATGAAAAAAAAAAACTATGCTGGGATTAGTTTGCCTGCTGAGGACTGTGGCCCTTAGAAACAAAGAAGTGAGCATGTTTTATTCATTTCCACTGAAGAACACTGAAGAGGCAATGCAGATACAGTAGGACAGCACAGACAGCAAATAACTGTACATCATGAGCTCTCTCTCGCTCTTTTGCTTCAACTGAGAACCCCTCATTGTATTAACAGTAATTTATTCATCAGGATGTCATAAGTTACACCATTATATAACAGTTCATCAGGGCTCAGATAATCACACAAGAAATTCAAGTCCAAAAACGCACAAATCATTGTGTTGCCTTGTCTTTGGGTTAAACACCAGTGTTTTTTTTTCTCTTTCGTTTCCCACGGCAACAGTCTATCAAGTATCCAATCAGTGAAATCAACCAGGCAGATCCAACACCATGTCCAATGTTGGCCCCTTCTGCCTGTCACATGTTTTAATGTTAGAATATTTTACAGGTCCTCTGGGAGTCTTATGTCCACTAGTTTAGAGTTCACTCGCTGCTTTCAACAATCAGTGGATACTTTGACATTCAACATCAACAGAGTCCCCAAAACCCAACAGACCAGATGCATGAGTTGAATGACCGAACACCCAGTGATCTGGTCAACTGTCCCACAGGTCAGGTTCTTTGATAAGTGAGTACAACATCAAAAATACTGCCTTCTGTTGCAAACACAACATGCTCGTCAAATTGTAAGGGACAGTTCCCAGGTATGCATCACAAAAACATTTCTTGAACCAGAAAGAAAAATACTGTAGTTAGATACCGTTGGGCAAAGAGATTAATATCAGCCATGTCTGTGTGATAAAGGTGTCTGGAGGTAACAGCCAAATAATCAATTAATGACTGATAACAGTGATGAACAGGCATGGCCTGGTTTTGTCCAAAGGAAAATCTGTCTAGAGTTGGTGGTTGCCTGGCTACTGGTTAACAGTTTATTAAGAAAACATCAATACATAACGGTGACTTGTTTACAAAGTTTGGCTTTGTTAATTGATTAATTGCAAGTGAATCACTCTCTCTTTTCACATAACGAGGATATGTTGTTTCTCAATTATGTATCCAGCACAGACACAAACACTGATAATGAACCTACACCAGTAATGGTCACAGACAATGTGTTTGTTGTTCTTTATATTTCTAATGTTGCACTATAGTTTCCACTTGTAGTGACCCCTGGGTTATTAAAGTATTTTATGATTCTGTTTACAATGCCAAAGCTCTTGGTTAAAGGACCTGGTCTAATTTAACACAGTAACATTAACGCTGACTGCAGACACAAATCTGTTTATTTACACTGAACCAAAACCAGCATCTTTCACACACCTCACCCAAGTGCTGTTGATATCCTTTGCCATTGATGGGACCTGGTGGGTCTCTGGTGAGGAAGTCATTAGTTTTAAAGCCCATCATCTAACTCAACCACTTCCTGTTGCCTCCGCAGCCATTTATATATATTTAGCTCTTCCCTGGTTCAAAAACACATTGCTCCAAACACACCACAGCCACACTGGATTTGGTGTCGCCATTTAGCTGTGTAGTGCACAAAATATGCAGAACAATTTTATAACACAACGCAAGACTGCTGTCCTTGTCTCTGCAGGATGTTTCAGGTGGTTTGCACAGCCACATGTGAAGGATAATATCTCCCAAGTACTCCATTGTTGTCCACTTTGCTTGATGCCATTTCGGTGAAGAAACTGGGAGGGTGGACTTAAACCCTCTCCATCATCCCCTCCTCTTAGGCCAAGTGATCATTCCTCTTGCTGCACCACACCACAAGGGCAATCATGACCATGGTGAGGAAAACAGGGATGAGGATGAGGATCGTGAGCGTGTCTTCAGGGGGGTCGACCCACACCACCTGCTCTATGGTGCAGTTGGAGAAAAAGTGCTTGTGTATCTGGATAATGTAGCTCTCCACCAGCGGGTTGGGCCAGTAGCAGTCAACGATGAAGGACTTTGTCTCTGTACAGTGGGTGAAGAGGTGGTACTCGCTGCGGAGGAAGATGGAGGCGGAGAAGAAACGGATTAGAACAACATCAATACAGACACCTGTTGAGATTAAGTTGTGAGAGCACTAACAGGCACATCATGGTGAAGGGTGGACACTTTCTCACCTCATAAAACTCAGCATGACTTCATTTATTCTACACTTGTTTCTCTGAAGGAGCCACGAATATTAAAAACCAACTGTGGTTTAACTAGCATTATTCAGGGTATTGAAGGTTCAATAGATAATCTATCACAGTGGCTGGGGATACATTGCCTTTTACTCCTTTTTCCACTCACTCTGCTGCTCTGTTTCCAGCAGGCATTGAGGGCCGCTCAGAGACTTTTGTCAGGCTTAGAGCTCTGCTTTGATTAATCTATTCAGCCTGCCCTAATCCCTCTGTCTCCATCATCAGTTTCAGTCCACCAGGTCCAGCTTCTTTTCTCATCACACCCAGGAGCTGTCAGTGTCTTCAGTACAATACAGTCACACTTACACTGTCTCCACATCCTGCCCACACTGGCTCTAAACCTGCAGATGAAATGTCCTGTTTACATCAATCAGACCCGAGGCTCTACAGTGGAGGCGCTGCTGTAAATGCACAGTACCACTGTTGTTGTTCAGTGGGTCGAGTGCTGTAATTTCTAAAGCCCAGCAACTATGCATTGTGTTTTTTCTTTTTATAGCTTAGGTTCAATCATGCAAATTTACCTCTCTGCAGGAAAGTGAATAAATATAGTATCCAATCCTATTCACTTTTTTAAATGCCTAATTTCATTTCCACTGTTTTTCAGTACTATCATTAACCATTTTAACTGATGTTTTTTAACATGCAGGAGGGCTTATTAGTTTCTTCAGTCTTTGGTGTGTGATATGTGATGTGTGTGTGTTTCCTGGCCCTCTGTGTGTGTGTCTTTCCTGTCTCTTCTGTGAGTCTGTCCAGGTGCTGCCTGATTAGGTGTCAATGAAGTGCAGCTGTCCTGTTGATGAAGTGCTGATGAGGCTGTGTGGGGCCGCTGCTCCTGCTGACTCTCAGCTTTGACTTGTATTTTGTGTTGCAGTTGTGCATTTTTTTTCACGAGCTGATTTAATTCAGTGGCGGAGTGATATGCAGGGGTTGAGTGTGACAGTGTGTGTGTGTCTGTGTGCACGTCATTATGGCAACTTTGGAGGTGGTTAAAAAAGTGCTGAGACAGAAATAAAATATGTATGTATGGGAGCTTCACAGCAATAGTGATGAGATGCAGCCTGCAGGGGTGAGAGAATATGCACTTCTGATGCTATTACCCAGATGTTAGAGAGTTTCAAACTGTCGTCTAAACATAATAATCCACTGGGATGGTAAAAATAGGGCCAGGTTCACACACAGTCACACACAGCAATGCATTATCATAACGCGCACTACACACACACATAGTGGATGCAAATAGGGAAGCTGCTGATTGTTGATGTGCCAGTGTGCAGCATCTGAAAAGTGTAATTCCTCAAAATAAAAAGTAATGTTTCGTTCCTATTTCATAATTTGCCCTGAGACATTAAGACTCCCTGTCAGTGTTCATAGGCAATACGACACACTGTTTCTGAATGCACCTCCCAATAGTAATGATAACTCCAACGCTCTTGACTCCAACTTGACTGTTAATGTCCCTGTGTTTTCAGACAGAACACAAGGTGAGCCTTACAGGTGACACATCAGTGCTTTCCATTTCCAAACAGCATTAGATGGGACTGTTCATTTAGGGCCTTATCAGCCTGCTTCACAGACGTACAGGGATAAGAGGCATATGAGAACATAATTTACTTATCATAAGGCGTGCTCATCTAAATTCTCACTTGGTTATCACTCGAGGAGGAAGGCCTCAGAGCAGCTTCTGCGCTATAATGGGTCTGACTATAAATCATACCAATAAATATACAATAATATATAATTTTATAAGGTCCAGCGGCACTAATACGAGCACCTTTCCCCTGTGTACAGAGAGAATTGCGAAAGTGAATATGTTATTAATGATGAATGACTGAAGTCTCTAAATGCAAAAATAGACACATAGTCTATCAGTGGTCTGTATTTGACTGAGCACCACTGAGCTGCTACCAGCACGTTTCAAGCAGACACAGCCATGATGGCAACTACGGGGGTCACAGCTAGTTCAAGCACGGGGCCCCTCTCTCCAAGCCCCTTCCCTCTCTCCACCCTCTGTCCTCCAGACTTAATGGAAACTGCTGCTGAGAAAGTCAGTGTATACATCAGCAAATCCCACTGTGTCGTCCTTTACTAAACGTTGATGATGAATCTGCCTCTGCTGATTAAACATCACTGACGGGTCAGAGCTGAAGGAAGCCGGTAAGATCTGTAGAAGCTGTTTTAATGTATGACTGTGAATAAATTATTTATTTTACACCGTGTAGATAGAGGGAGGACCTAATAGAAAAGAGATGGATAGCCCATAAAAACGTCATAAATTGTTCATTTCTATTGATGTTTTTTTAATTATGAAAACCAGAGGTGTGAATGCATCACTGGCAGCAGACACATTCGTAACTGTTAGTTCCTGATAGTAAGCGGTTGTGATGACGTCCAAGGGCGATGCTATTTGGCCAGATTGGCAGCAGCATCTTGGTTCATGGCTGGCACCAACACAAATGGTCAACAACACATTTTGTAGCACATATAACACAATACTTCCATACCATCCATTAGAGTTGATCCATGCTCAGCCAATTAATGTGAGAATCATGTGTTCTCTTGAGACAGTGTTTTTTGGAAAGCAGCATGAGTCTCTTGAAGAGAAAAACTGGAATCGCGTGACCAGACGCAACCAAGCAGGTTGTTCTTCCCAGAATCTCTTTTTTTAACCAATAAATTTGTGACTCAGATTGTTATTTTAGTGTTGATTTTAATCTCCCATGTGAATGTTATTGTGCAAGGAACTCTGCAGGAAAGGGGGAAAAAAAGATGAACACGATGGGGCCAAAGGTGAGAGGAAGGAATGAGGTGAAAAGCTGGATAAAGATAGGAACAGGCGGGTGGTCTGGGACCAGATGCATCTTGAAGACAGCTACACCAAACAGTTCTCATAACCACAGTCCATCAGTCAGCTGCAGGGGGCTGTCAGGGACTACAGATCTCTCTCCACCAAACTGCCTGGACAATGCCACAGAGCAGACAATAAAAATGACAAATATGGATGTGTCGAACAGGAAGACAGCAGCACATAAGAAAAGAGGAGAGACGGTTTTTTTCAATTTACACTTTTCAATTGCCCAGTTGTTCACAGCTTTCAACAACTGTTTTGCTGTGATCGTAACAAGGAAAAACTCACTGTCGCGAACATCTAATGAAATAAATGATAAAAACATGGTTTAAAGATCTGTCAAATGTCCGTGATGAACATCTATGTTTGCCCATACCTGATGAAGTGTGTGAGGTTACACCAGTACTGTGGATCTATGTGAGTCATGTCCCGCTTGAAGTCCTCTCCACAAATCTCCACTTCCCACTGCAGGCGGGACTCGTTGCAGGCTTTCTTCAGGCGGTGGGGAGTGGGCTCAGTGCTGAAACCATCAGCAGCTGAGAGGATGAAAGGATGAAAGGATGAGAGCAGTGCATTTCAAAGTCATGTTCCCTTATTCCTTATAAACATGCAGGATAGTAGCCGTGGATATTAAGGTCACAGTATCTCAGATTCCCTAGGGATCATCTTACATGGATTTATGAAGGATGAGTGGTTGAATGTATTGTTATGCTTACCTGAGAGCCCTCTCATCATCCATGTACTGACTGAAAAGAAACATACAACAGTGAAATCAAGTTTAATATCCAGTTTCCCATATGTTAAATATCTTTCACCATTAAAGGTATGTAATTTAGTCTGGTTTATGTTTTTTTTTTTTACCTCATCTTGTGCCTGTGTTTAAAGGTACTCAATGATGTTAATGACCTCTGTCCACTGCGCAACAAAGAGCCATGTTGTGTTTGGCCCCTGGAGGGCCACAACCACACGGAGCTATATCTCTTGTTAGGCAGCATAAAAACTACCAGTCGTCACAAGAGATCAATAAAAGGCAATACTTTTGACAGAAATTGTGTTTCTGTGCATTTTGTTTTCATTCTTGTCTTATTTTCAGTCTTACTGTAACTTGAATGAAGGCGATGCTTTGTGATACTAACCCTCATACAAAGCTCCAGTTTTTACAGTAACAGCATGGCAAGTGACCAAAGCTAAACATGCTGCCGCACAGGAAGCTGCATCTCCCTTTGAAGAGCCACATATACAAAGCCATCTGAAAGATGCCCCGCGGGACAAAGTGACTGTGCTAAATATAGAGACTTTCCTGTTTGAGCATGTGAGGATGTTGATTTGGACATAATTTGTCCACACTGATACCACATTCACATCCGAAGGTTAAATACTGACACATAACTACCAGTGTTGGCTGTCAGACATTACCCATTCAGACTTTTAGCAACCTTTGGTGCTCCTTTAAAATCCAGAATAATTATAACAATCTGTTTCTTTTTTATGGAACAGACCAGACAAAAGCCCAACATTCCAGCCAGGTTGAAGCCAAATCACATAGTGTGGACGTGAATAAGAATTATCAGGACTCCATTCTGGGAACCATAATAAAGACTGCCACTTAAAATTTCAAAAGGGCAAGAAAGATCTTCCTAATTAGAGAGTGTGCTTTGAAAAAGGCGCTTACGCAGAATAGCAGAAAAGGATGCTGCTGAAGAAATATTTTAAATTATGAATTACTGTTGTATTTAATGTTTGTTCTACTTTGACCCTGGTTTGGCAAAAGAAAAAAACACATAATCAAAAATCAAAGAATTCCAGTCAGTGCTGGATGAGGAGAAAGCTTTTCTGTCTGACACTTTCAAACACAACACAGAGCTGTCGCAAAACAAAAGCGGGTCAGGAGGTGACAGTCCCCGTCACATTTATCAGACCAGATCAGGAGACAGCTGAGGGCAAAGCTTGAGAATCACTAAGCACACGAAAGGTCATTGTGTCAAATCAATACACTCATCTTTGTCTGTATCCCGACCTCACCACATAAAATCCACTTATTATTCTCTCTTTAAATGGAACTGAGAGATTGTGAAGACACGTGCACGGAGACAGATAATCAGTTCTCAGACGTTCTGAGCTCTCAGGGCACTGAGAAAAAAAAATATGTCCTTTGTGTCCAATAATCAATGCATCAACTCAAATATTATGACAGTTTCACAGCACTTTAAAATTACACTCTGTCACGTCTCTCATCTTGAAATCATGGCTTCCACGCATCTGGTCCCCACAGGTCTCCTCTTGCATTTCATATCTCCTGGTGATAAGCCACATGCAGGCCGGTCCAAAAATAACATCCAGCAGAAATACACTGCACAGGCCAAAAGAATCAGTGAAAACAAACCTCCCAAACTATTTCGATGATACAGTCCACATACTGTGTGATAGCTCCACAACCCCGAACATTTACAGTTTATATCAGGATGATTTACAGGTTATCAGCCTCCAATCTTTATTGCTGTAAATGTCCTTTCAAACCGTCAAAACAATTGTCGATACGGGTTAATCCAAATGATTTCTTTCACCTGTTAGGCTTCAACATTACTGCTTAAGACTTGTACGTAAACAGATTACAGATTAACAAACCCAAACCAAAGTGCTGTAAATCTGAACACCGTCATCTTTACAGGAAGTCAAACATAGGTGATGGGAGCTTGTATGGTAGTATGCATAGCAGCATTGTTTTCTGTTTCTGACTAAACTCAACAATTCTAACAAGCCCATTACTTGTTGTATTAGACTCGAGACTTGAGATACCAGCTGCTTGTCATCTGTTATTATTGGACACGAGCAGAATTGAGGATGTGATGAAAATAACCTGGAACAACAATCTAGCAGCAGGACTCCCTTCAGCAGGGGGGAGTCTGGAACTAAACTTGCACCATCGGCCCCGTGAACTCAGGTGACACTGAGCACTCAACAGTGAGCGCGTTTGTACATCAGAGATTACTATATTGATCCATAACAGACTATGAATAATAAAGTGAATCTCTCATTAAGGAGTTCGTCAAATCAATATCCCTGTCTAAATGTAGACAACAGATGAAATATCTGTGTTGTGGTTGTATTCGTCTCCACTTATCCCTATCACCTCTGTTTTTGGTTCTGTGTTTGGTCTCCACCTCCTCCTTGGGGAACTATCTGGGTCTATAGCTGCTAAATGATCCAATATATTCACCTCCTGCCACAGTATCTGTTCATATGGTTTACAGAAGCGCAGTGCTCCTCACCCTGCTGTTATAATATTATACTTATACTATGTCCCTGCGGTAGCAGTAGTGCAGCTCATCTGAGATGTGCAGGGTGTAGCAGTTTCCTTTAAACTGACTGAAGCTCTGAGTGCCAATGACAACGAGATGATTTTTAAATTAATGAGCTGAAGAGACAGGTGACACCACATGTAACTCGCCTCTTAGAGACTGTTGATGAAACATCAAAAATGCATGAATTCAGTCATAGCTTTTCATTAAAAACAAAAATCAAACCTCTCAGTGCTCCAGACAGAGTCATTAAACCTCTCATCAGTCACACATGAACAGGCTGCTGCGCAGCCATTGTCAACTAATTTATAAGGCTGTCGCGGGGGGGGCTCCTCACTGAGGTCCACAGGACACTGAGTGCTGTTGCTGTGGGTCGTTCAGCAGCACAGACACAGTTATGGTAATGAAGCTTCTACCAGCCACACAGCTCTTCAACCTATAACCTGATCAGTTATTATAAAAAAAACGAGAAACTGACTGCATGGGATCATCAAGGTTTTTTTTTTTTTAAATCACTGTGGGATCATTTTTGCAACTCAACATTTTAATTATTCAGTGAGCTCTTCACTGACTTAGCAGGAAATGGTCTCTAGTTGCTGTCAAGTGCTTTAACTTGAAACTATACACTGATGAGACAGCTCATCAACACAGAAATAATAAATAGTCTTATTCTGTCATTCCTCAGTACTTAAAGGAGAATATTACCCTGCATGCTGTATAAAAAAGTAAATAGACAGGCCGCAGTGAATATATTCCTTTTAAAGAGGAGGTTGATCCTGAGGAGCAATAATCAGTATCGAATTCAATATAGGCATCTTCTTCTCTTAAATTAAAATCATAATGTCAAATGACATTTGGCAATATGACAACATTAAATCTGTTATTTATGCAGGACATGCTGATCTACTTTAAACACCAAGCTGTGGTGTGTGACAGCATGTGTAGGTGTTTGCACACTGCTGTGCTGTCATACACAGCTTTAGTAAGATAAATATAGCTGTGAAGAAACAGAAGATAAGGGGAACCACAAAGTGTCACCACTGTCAAAACAATGAAGGCCCAGACAGCAGTGGCAGGTCGCCCACGTCGGGTGGTTGTGATTTATGATGAGCAGCGCAGGGTAGTGTCCACAATGGTCAGGGTAAATAATTGAGAAGAAGGTTTGGTATTTGGCCTCACTTCTGCAGCAAACTGAAATTTGGATTTTGTGAAAGTGACAAAGTGACATGTTCAGTGGCAAAAAAAAAAAAAATCCTTGGACAAATCTGTTAAAAGAGCCATTTTGCAGTAACTGTCATTCTCCAGTAGGAGCAGTGGCTCTAGAGGACCAGAAAACGTCAGAATCCAACATAGTGAGAACACGTAAGGTGAACCAGGCCAAAGCTCTGCATGTTGGAATTGGTTTCAGGAAAAAACATTGAGTGTCCATGACCTCCTTTTCTGCGCTTTCAAGCTCTTCTGAAGATCATTGTATTGTCCAACACTCACCGTGTTCACCATCCATGGAAAAACAACTGAAGCAGGCCGCGTCAGTGAGAAGGAAGTGTTGGTTTGTTTGCACTACACAAATGACACTGACGCAGGCAAGAAGAAAAGGAGCAAAATGGGTGCCTTATTTTTTTTATAGAAAAAGATATTTGTGATCCGCAGTCATCACCCAAAGTGACATAAATTCTATAATGAGGTCTGATCCAGCAATTCATAATTGTATAATTTCTTCCTCGTTTGTTGTTCTGTCTGCCCTAATATGCCAAGAAACACTCAGTTCCTCAAACAATGACTGAGGCTATCAGAATTAGGTCACAGGTGGGGGTGGGGGTGGGTCAGAGAATGACACAAGAGGATATAAGATGTGGGGTGTAGCAGCTTCACAGCTGACTTGCTGCTGAAAATGATGCCAATTGTCGGCAAGACTTTCCACCTGTTCTGTGCTTTGAAGCAAAATATTCACTCTTTCTGCTCTGATCGTAATTTTCCTCATTTGCAAGGTATGTATCAAAATGAACATGATAATATTGAATTAATGCTTAAATAAAATGTAACAACCTTTATCTATTACTAGTGCTCATATTTTATGAGCTAGTTTGACGTGCAGGAAAAATAACAATGTGACCGACTGGCCATCATCTGTGTTGTCAGCATAGCTGTCTTTCTCTCTGACAAGGACATAAAGGACGACTCTTAGCAAGAGTGTTCATGGTGCGGTCTTCATCGGACATAAAAACATGAAGAGGATGTTTTTGTGACGGACACATCTGTATTACAACAGCAAATAAAACTAAACCTTTGTGTATTACCTCATGTACATACAGTATTAAACAGTTACACTACACACATTGTAATCATGTTCCTTGCAGAGTTTTAAAGCGCCAGTGACATTGTACTGAAACTTACGATAAATTATGAATAAAAAGCGTTTCCAAACGGTTGAGGTTGTGTTTGAATGTTTGACATTTAATCATCATTGATTTTGCAAGATTTAAAGTACACTTTACCACACTTACTAATGCAGCCCATGTCTTCAAAGAGTGACATTGGCTCATGTTATTCGGACACTGTCACTCACTAAAATAAAATACAACTGTCTTAGGAATCTTAAAAAAAGGGTTCAGTCTATTTCTGATACCAAATGTATTTTGGCAATGTTCACTTTTATAAATATGTTTCAGAATATTAACTGTCAATGTAATATCTGAAATTACTTGTCATTCTTATATGTTAGAATACAAAATGAAGTAATTATGGTTTCAGTTTTTGTATTCGGGAATACGAAGACTGGGAAGAATAAATGTTGTAGTTCCAGGGAGCTATACTGGGAAAACTCGCTAAAGGAGGAGCAGCTCACTCTGACATGATACTGCGGAATTTTCCCAAATACCAGTCTACATGCAAAAAACCAAAAAAGGAGACAGGCAGAAGTACAGAAGTTTGAAAAAGCACAGAAGCTGCAAATCTGGAGGGTAAAACATGCAGTTTTCCAAAAAATTTCATCCTCATGGGAAAGGCCAGGTCTCTGAAGAGTAACGAAATATCAAGTCTTCAGCTTCAGCAACTAAACCCAGGAGGAGCATTCACTTTTCTTGATTGCTTTTTAAATGCTACTTTAGAGATATTTATTATGCTAATTCCCAAACAGAACTCCTAAGGAGGAAGGATGGGATCAATTAAGGCTTGATTAGAGGTTGATTTAAGGGTTTCAATTAAGTAAAAAGGAATGCTGATTTCTCCTTTTCCATATTAAGGAAATGATCCCAATATGTGATAACAATCTGCAAAGAGAATATTGAATATAGCAAGTTATTTTTTTAAGCAGCATTCCTTTAGCATGTCATACATTTCACTGACATATTATGAGTCTCACAGTCCTAATTACACCTCAGGTTCTGTGTTTATATTTTTAGGAGACGTGCTGAACATAATGTCCTGAACATCTGGCACAAAGATGTCTTGTCTCTCTATCCCAGGTGAATAACCCAGCATTCACACTGTCACAGTCAATGATGAGGTCATGCTGGTCCCAGATGTCCCAGACACCAGTCCTAGAGATTAATGTCACATTAAAATTATTTATTACAGGGGGTCCTCGAGTTACGTTGTTTTCGTGGTTACGACACATCTCCCGTGAACTTCCTTGTTTCGGCTTAAGCGGTTTGCCCCGTAAATATGTACAGACTTCGCACGGGAACTAGTTGGTGAGCGCTCTCTCTGTCTCTCAGCGCGCCTGCCGGTTCTCCAGCACCTCCACAGCACAGCTAGGCTACTCTGCGTTGTGTTTACTTATGTGAAATGGACGGCTGGTGGGGGGCGGCAGCGGCAGCCGGTAAGGAGATGCACACAGACACAGATGGGTTCAGGATCGTGGCAATACCGTAGGTTTATTCACAACACAGGGTCTACACGGTTGATATCAGAAATCTAAAGGAAATGCTCATTACACTCGTGATCTCAACCACTACGGTGTGTCAAGAGGGTCAAAAAAGGCAATTCACCATAATAAACTCTTATTTTAGCGTGGTGTTATAGCGACATCTGGTGGCACAATGTATGCACAATGAATGTATGTTCCAACTTACGTCGAAATTCGGTTACGACACATTCTCAGGAACAGATCTCCGTCGTAACTCGAGGACCCCCTGTATTTATTGATTTGTTTTTATGTTGGTGTTTGTGTTTTCATCGTGAGATGTATTAGTCAATATAAGTAGTGCAAATCATTGTCATTTTTCACACATTATTATTGTTGTTGTTGTTTACTATGTCTTACTCTTGGGTGTCTCTCCATAACATTGTCTCAAGGTCTCAACATCCCTGTGTAAAGCAATTGGGATAATGTGCAGTATTAGTTATGATGTGGAGCTTTATGAGGAAAACTCAGTTGGATTGACTGAAAGCCTGACAGTGCAAATCCCTGTACCAGATGTGAAATCCACAGATGAAACAGACCACTACAGGACTACAGTACATCTCTGACCCTGCACTTCTCCCCAGACATTTGTGTGTCAACGTTTCAATCAGACTCTGGTTCACATCATGTTTTTATGACTCCAATGTGAAAAAGGTGTATTTCACCTTTTATTTTATTTCGACACTGAAATGTTCCAACTCAACAAATAGCAAACTAGATTTTCGGAGCGCAGTGCTGCTGAGAGAGCACATTTAAATCAGCCGTGACCAGCAGCTGTCTGCAGCTGCTCGGAAGAGCTCAGATAATAAAGCTTCAAAACGTCCGAAAACACTGAGAGCCACAGGACAAACAGACCCGCCACTCACGCTGTGTGACTTTTTGAAAATGCCCTCAGTGGGGTCTGAAGAGGTAATTTACTGACAGACAGAAGAAATCACACAGAGTTGGAGCAGCGTGATCGGTTTCTGTTCCCTTTGAGTCCTCACAAAAACAGGCAGGTGCGAATAACAGGCACAGTGATTGACTGCTGGGCCATTATTATATTCACCTGCCAGCTGTTGTGCCAGGTGAGAAAAAAAATCAGTGACAGAACAAAGCAGGTGATGGGAGAAAAACACTAATCAGTTTTTCAATTTTTCATTCTTGGAGGTTCATCCAGAAACTAATGTCACACTTACACCTGCCAATCAAAAGTAGCTTCTCTTAAAGGTGAGTTGCAAAGTCCAGGCTGTTTCAGCCAGAGCGGGGTCAGGGGGGAAGAAGAGGAAGACGACACTGAAGAACGACTCGTGTGCAAGACAGAGGGGAACTCTGGGTACTTGGCAAACAAAAGCAGGAAAGTGGGGGAGGAGAGCAGGGGTGGTGCGGGTTGACCAGGTTGGGGACAGACAAAAATAAAATGCCAGCGGAGGAGATGGAGGCGATGGAGTGTGTTGTCCGGTGAACACAGGGTTGGTGGTGAGACAACATGTTGTGCGTGATTGGGAGGCACGGTGAGGGGATAACGGCTGTCGATAAATGCAATCCATTTTCCATGTGGAGAGGAAAATTACCGCCGTGCTATAGAGGAACAGGCCCCCGTCGAATCCATCTGTCTACGAGTGATCGTCAGCCCTCGAGCTGCTGCACTGAGCATCTCATGAACATTTTGTCTGAGGTGACACTTTTGAATGGAATGGTGCAATTTTCTTTGTGCACATGGTGCAGGCTGTTTGGTGACAGATAAGCAACACACATGTGACAATAATACAGTGAATAAATCGCCCAATTTTACTAGCCAAGATAATTAACTGGAATAACAGCATTAGAGAGACAAGGCGCCGCAGGCTCTAATTAGTATTCCGCCGTGCACCACTCGTCAGCTCCATACAAGGATTTAATTCAAACACATAAAGCCACAAACAGCCTTAAGCCACTTAGTTTCATTCACATTTGACAAAGGATAAAACCGAGACCACATCCAACTGAAGGCAAACATTTGCTATTTGGCAGATCTCTGTGTCAGGTATTAACTATACTATACTCTGCAGGAGTGTTTGTGACAGGGGTAACAGGTGCGTGGCTACAGAGAGAAAGACAGAGCTGTGAATTAAGAGGCTGGTGTTGAAACGGGTCACTTTGGATTCAGACTGGCTCAGGGAGAGATCAGGATTACCTGGCACCATGATGGAAAAATGCTACCTGCTCGTTTTATCAATTTTCCACCTCCCTCTGTTACACTGGCACAATCAACTGCCACACTTCTCCTTAAAAGTCCAAAGCTGCAGAGCCCCCCACACACTCACACACACACATCATGTGTAATCAACATGTCAGCTTGTTCTGGACTTTAATCACAGCCCCAGTACAATCTGTGGGATAAAAGCCAGCACGCCGTGGGAATGCATGATCACGCCAGCTCTGGCCAAAGCCTGGTCGGGGGTGTGATGGACAAATAGATGGAAACCACTTAGCACTGATGGAACACAACCTGTGTAATCTTGAATAAACTACGCCAACAATGCAGTTTCTACATAATTTAACACACTGTCAAATCCCATATGAAATAACAAAGGTAAACCTATGGATGACGTTTTTCACTTGTGAGCAATTTCATCCGGCAGACCCTCTGTCAGTGGTTTGAGCAGCAGTGCCAAAGACCTCTGTCTCATAGGCAGCGAGGACAGCGCCAGCGAGCTGTCGATCTCTCGTCAGCGGGGGAGGAAAAGCAGACAAGAGACAGACAGAGAGAAAAGGAAACAATATGGTATCAGACTCACGGCTGCAGCGCCACAGCACATAAATCCAATCAGCTTGACTTGACTTCACATCAGGAGTGAGTTCAGCTGTGTTGAAGGTTTTTCTTCCTGAACGTGAGCCACAATCTGTGTGTAATAAAATAGTAGGTTGATGTAAAGTATGGGCCGGCAGCTGATTGGTCAGACCGACCATTTTAACTCATTAACTGTGATGACTTCTGATCATTAAGTGTAGCCTTCTGCTCTCGTCATTATAGTCATTTCAGTCGTCAGACTCGTTATTGATTCAGTTCCACCCATTTTAATGGTTGTCATCACCACCTATTCTCCTGTCATCAGTAACCCAACACCGGGCTCTGTCAGATCTGCTGCACTCTGACATGAACACAGAACAGACCGACCCCCCCATGTGCCTGCTCCAGTACCAATGTATGATGGCTCCAGCGAATGAGATAAGATTCACTCACTGTCTCCTCAAACACATCAGTGTGCTTTATTTACACACAGACGCCAGCAGCTGTATGACTAAACAGCGAAAAATGTTTTATTCCCTTTCCTGATGTGAAGATACTTCAACCATCTGTTGCAGAGATATGCTAATAATTATTTTCCTTATTCATTCATTTTGTACTTGTTAATGATTTCTATAATAAAATATCGAAAACACAAATTTCTAAAGTTTTAATGATAATGGACCATGATCATTCAGCTTCTACTTTGATGTATAATAATTAATATCAAAGATCATATTCTTTTTGTGGATTTTCCTTATGCCATATTTTTGGTGTATTCTTTTATATGACAGTTAGGTGTAACGTAAACTACACTGTAACTACAAGAATGAATGAAAAAACACACTGCGGCTTCTGTTTGAGTTCAATCATAGGACTGCTGAGACAAGTCATACAGACGAGTAACGAGTTCATCAGAGCATCTACGGAGTGTGAGATCACCTCAGCAATCTGCTGGCCACATGCTACTTCAACATGGCTGCTCTGTGCTGCGTTCAAAGATCAAGCCCATTCTCATGCTTGAATCTTTAATAGGCACCTGAAAGATTGATAAAGGTCCTAACACACCTTCTCTGCAGCTGAGCCGTGTCTGTGGATGAGCTCTACAGTTTTTACCTTTGAGCTTCAGTGCAGTGTACGCGTTATATGTGAGGGCTGTGGGCATCTGACTGTTTTACAAGCCTGTGGCAGAATGAATCAGGTTCAGTCTGGACTGACTCACAGATGCTTTATTTGCGTGTTTGGAAGTGTAGTGAAGGTCAGGGGTGCTGTCTTATGGGCTGGCAGACATTTCTCCATTCTGACAAACCACTGCACCAAAAGCCAACAATATGTGAGCGGCTCTCAGCCGTTTGTCCTCGGGCCCATTCACAACAACACTACATCACAGCAGTGTAGAGTTTTATCATTTACTATTATTTTGCAGTTTTCATTCTTGCTGCTATGTGAAAGCATTGTCCCTCTAAAACCTTTGTTAAAAGAAAAAAGCTTAGAGCTTAGAAGCTTATTTTACACATTGTTGAAAGTGACATTTAAAAATCGTATTTAGAAGAAGCAGAAAGATTTTTTTCTTTATTGATTCCACTGATCACATTGTTTTCAAAACCTCAGATTGAAACATTCGTCTTTTCCATCAGTCTCATATAAGACTTTTCATTGGCAAACGTGACTCTATCTCAGTCCTGTAATGTGCAGGTGATAAACACCAACATCCACCCCTGCAAGTGGACATCAGCCACGCACACTGAGAGAATCTGAACTCATTGAAAACTAACCACAGGTCTAAGCAAAGGATTTTATTAAAAGTTAAAGGCGACTTTTTTGTCAGATGCTGGGGTAACAAAAGAACCCTGAGGCATCCTCCCTCACTTTGAGACAGGGATGACTGGCTGTTTATTGGGGTAAGCAGATGCCTTTTCTGTGCTGCAGCTGAGGATATTACCCTCCAAACATCCTGCTCTTGGTCTCAACATAACTAATCACACAGACTCAGGGTGAGTTCACTTTGTTGTGTTCGGGTTTTCTTTGAACACCTTTCGCCTGGACAGGAAACCTGGACAGGAAACTGTCACAGCGAACTACTTATCACTTTACCCACTCTAAATATAAAAAAAACAGTTTGTTTGATCGACACAATGTTTTAATCACTCTTGTGTCTTTTATGATGCTGGAACTGGTCATTATAGACAGAATATAAAAGATGTTTTAAATGAGAGAAGGAGCCTGTAGGCTTGTTTCTGTATGGCTGGAGACTGTTACATGGTTCAGATCCAGAAGAGTCCACACAGAACACTCACATCTTTCTGTCTTCTATACACCCATCTCTTCAAAGGAGTCAAATTAAGATCTGCTCAGCAACTGATCTATGAGATCTGGACCTTCTTAACCACATCCTGACCAGCTCAGCATGTAAAGCTGCACTGCCCGTGGACTAAAACAACAAGACTAACACCTCACACCACAGAGAAGTACATCACCGGAGCATCAACACAAGCATCTGCATCTTGAGGGCACTTAAACCGGTGTATCTGTCGGGGTTCATCAGTCACAGCCTTGCATCAGAGCAAACATAATTTCATACATGATTTCATCCGTGCAGCAACCACCAGCTAATGAGCCAGATCCAGAAATTCCCATTGGCCCCAATATAGGTCAGGTCTCTCCACTGGAGCATGATGCCATGGTACAGTCTTTCTCACTGACTGTATGTGTGTGCTTCTTATACCTTATCCTTATAGCCAGGCTGTGCACTGGGACACATACGTATATATGTACTGTGTGTACAGCTGTGTGCATTAATGGCATGCAGCCTGTTTATGTGCGGTTAAACCCTGGAGCAGATCATTTGATGGCAAAGTGTCTGCACATTGCTGGACCAGCTCCAGTGTTAGTTTGGGTGATGCTGTGACATTTCTCTGCACACTGGCTGGGTGGTGTTAAGATGAGAAAAAAAAACAAATACTGCACATAATGAAGAGAGAAGAATCATACGCAAACATCAAACTCACCCAAAATCGTCCAAACAAAAAGTTTCAGCACCGCGCACGCATGTGTATCCATCACGCTGTGGCGATGCGGGCGCACTTTGACAGAAACCTCAGCTGCTGCTCGGTAGAAAAGGACATTTGAAGCGAACCATCATTGACATTATCCACGTTGTGCCGATACGCGTCCGAACCGTGAGCAGGGGAAAGAGCGACAAGCCCGCAGGACTCAGGACTGTCTGAGCCGTGAGGAGTCAGAGCCCAGGACCAGGCTGCCCCGCATCCTCTGCGGGAGGGGGGTGGGGGGACTAAACCCATGCGAGTCTCAGCACACGCTGGAGCCCATTTTTAAATGACAAAGGAAACTGATTTTAGAAGATGAGGCTACAATTAAAATCCAGCAACAGTGATATGTTAATTATTCTTTCTTTCTTTCTTTCTTTCTTTCTTTCTTTCTTTCTTTCTTTCTTTCTTTCTTTCTTTCTTTTAAAGACATGTACACGAACAGTATTAATTAAGTTTTTTACATCATCGTTCCCTTATTAGCCTATTACGCATTTTAAAAGATAAAACGTCACAATTATATTGTAGTTACATTGCAGTCTGCTTGTACATGACAGTCTGCTCTTAGACTCATGGAATTAGTTTTTATTATAAAACAACACTGACCTCATCTGGTCATTTCAGACTACAGCACCAACAGAGAGCCTGGCTTGACTGCAGACTCGCCAGCACTGGACAGTATTATTAAGACTGGACACATAAAGCCTTGTGGGATGGATGTGGATTTCTGCCGAGGCAGTAGATGGTTTACCACCTTTTAATGGCTACTTCATGTCTGATGAGGAGCTGGTTTCATGAACAGTGAGTCCTGTGAATGTCACTGGCTCCTGATCTGAATCAAACAGCACACCCCTAAAACACACATCCTGAATGTGCAGCTGACAAACCTGTGAAAGTGATGTGATGCAATCATCACACAACCAGAGGAAGGTTTCCAGCATATGTGATTTTTGTTTTTCTACATTGTCTGTGTCCACAAGAGAAAGTACTGCTGTCACATACATGGCCAGTCAAACTGATTCTGATTCTGATTTGTAGAAACTGCAACACAAAAAGACTTTCCATTCCATTAATATGGCGTTCCTAATAAAGTGCTCACTGAGATTCTTTTTTGACACAGTGTGGAAAGGTTACCACAACCTTTTCAATCTTTTAGTCTGGTGTTTAATGCAGTAAAGTGTGTCCATTTGCATGTGCAGTGTATGTCTCATTAAGAGACAGGCTTTTAAGGTGACTGCTCAACAGATCATGTGTCTGCTGTGCACAGCTGCAAGAGAAACCGCTGCTTGTATTGCATAAGAGATGAAGTCAAACATTCCTCCTGCATTCCAGCAGAAGTAAGGAAAAAAGGAGCACAGGAAGAGGGCACTGGTCTTCCTGTAGACACTGAGACAGAGCTGTGAGGAGTGGGCTATGTGCCATGACATGAAGGGTGTGGAAGTCTGATGGACACAATGACACCCACATGTTTTGTAAAGAAAAAATAGGAATACTGTCACATAGTGCAGAGAAGAATTTTTCCATTGTGTGGATAAAAAAAAAGTATCTCTTCTTCTCTGTCACAGCTCACGCACAGCATTACCAAGATCAAACCACCGTGGAATCTGTGCAAACTTTTCTTACCACACAAAACTGACTGCATGTCTGACATAAACATGTGAAATCAAACATTTTTGCTCCAATAAACACCATCAGTTCACAAATTGTTCACTAACAAACAAATGTGATTGTTAGTGTGATCAATTTTGATGCCAAGTTTAAGTAACACTATAAAAATAATTAATATATGATTTAATTTGTGTTTAATGTTTGATTTAACGTGACATTCATTTTAATTGATAAAAATGGAACTATATGTGCATTTCTAAGGAAACAATCGAAATGGCCATAAGAGAAAGGCAACAGCAGCCAGACTGTGTCCTGCGAAGGAGATGTGGCTGAGAAATGGGACGCGGCCGGCGGTGGTTTTATGGTGTCACCTATGTGAGTGAAGGTGTTAAACTTTAACCTCCACCTGGATACTGATAGGGAGAAAGGCATTTGTCCCGCTGTGGCCTCGGCGACACGGTTTGAAGATGCTGTGGTGTGTCGGTGTGAACGGTGAGGGCTCACTGAACCGGTTCGAATAGGATGTTGTCAACAAGTGACGCAGGAAAGCTGCGGCTCAGAGCTGCTCCGCCTGCGCACAGGACTCCGCGCACCCCGCGGAGCGTCCCAACGAGGTAAACCAAGCGTCTCTATAGCTCTTTCTACGTAAATATATGTGATTTAAAAGTGTTTGTATGCTTTGGATGTTAATGTTTAATGTTGCTGCGCCACTTGTTTGCGTTTGTCGGGGACTTTTGAGCCGCGGTGCGTCGCGGTCGCGGGAGCGGAGGGAACCCCCGCGCCGAACTTCGCTCACGTATCTGTGCCTTGACTTTGTCGTTTTGTTGTTTGTAAACACAGACGCGTCTCTCAGCAAAACAAAAACACGCCACGATTCACGGCTTGACGTGAGTCAGTTCGGCTTGAAGAGAACGCAGTCATTTTAACGTGTGCACTCCATGCGCAACACATTGGCCGCAGGTTGACAGGAGGGAGAAGAGAGAGCGAAGTGAGATTTATACTTCATTGCGTTTTATGTCGCGTTTGTACATAGATTATACAGCAAAACCACACTGACTAACCCCCATCACGGCTTATACAAGTCTTATTGTTGCATAAGGTTTTTCCATTTTTTTTGGAGTTAGGTTTGGTGAAGCGCGCGCTTCGTGTCGTTAATACAACGTGTGGTTAGTGAACTGTCGGACACACACGGGCCTTCACCACCACAGGCCACTGAGGGGAAGCAGCAGCAGCAGCCTCTCCGGGAGCTCCGGTGTGTCTCCAGAGTCTGAGCAGGCGAGCCGACACACGTACAGCCGAATGCATAGCTTCTGTTTACTGTAGTAAATCCATCCATAGGTTGCTGGATAGACAGCCATGCAGGAATGGTGACAGGCGCTGCAGGTGTGGCAGCACACAGAACCAGTCTCTCTCTGTCCTACCCATCTCATGTTGTCAAGCTGCAGAGTCACTAATTGTCCTTAGGTGAATCCTTAAAAGATGTTCAGGGTGTATATCATTAGTTGGAACATTACATGCGCTTGTCAGGGCAGAGCACACACCCACACTTCTCTTCAGGCTGGCTCTTTGTTATGCAAGTGTTAGCTGGCAGATCTGGGCACACACCCACAGCCAGGCTGACCTCTTGTGAGGTATGCATCAGCATATTTGGATGAGACACATCGCACCCAATGCAAAGATAACAATGAGTCATCAGGTCGCAGAGCATTGAAAGCAAAGGTTCACACGGGGTGTACGCCACACATGGCTGTAGCACCAAACGTTTTTATCAGCGCAAGGTCAGAGGTCACTAAAGAGCAGTCTACGGGCTAATGTAAGTAGCTTTGCATTTAACTGATTCTTCTGTTTTCATGCTTTAGAAAAGTTGTGTTACATGCAACACTAGCCTGGACCAAAGCAGAGACAGAGACAAATCAGACAGCGATCGAAGCAATCGTCTTTTAATACAAAGAAAACAAAGAAATCCAACAGCGGTGAGGCTGTGAGCAAACAGGCTGGCATGTCAGCAGCGTAGATACCAAACAATTCACACACATGTGGCAGGAGCTGGAGTAGCAGTGCTTACTGTAGCAGCCAACGAGGCTAAACACTACACAAATACATCTAACAATCAAGAAGTAGTTCAGCAAACAAGGGTGGCTACAGGTACCGAGACGGAATTATCAGGCGAGGAAGTGGAGTTCGAACCAGTCTTTTAGGGAGGAGGAGTTGATTCGCTGAATCAGGTACAGGTATCGTTAGCTGCCACCATAGAAACCAGCTATGCCCCCTGCCACACACACATATGCACGTTCTCTGCAGGAGAACAGAAAGGGCAGGGGGAGAGCAATAGAACAGAGACAAAGACAACAAAATCCAACAAAAAAGAATACAAGAGTCCCAAAACCTCACAAAAGTATCACTATAATCTACTGTTAGTGTGTGTAGTATCTCAGCTAATTGTGATTTTATGGAAAATATATCAATCTTAAATATGAATTAATAAGATGATCAATGAAGAAAAGGAAAAAATCTATCATTACTAAATAGTAATGCCAAATAACTAAATAGAACTTGTGTCGGCTGACCTAGAGACATTGTGATGATGTGATTCACAGTTTTGCAGGTTTTTATTAACTCATAGTTATTAACTAACAATTAATGGATCAATTGATGAATGAATTAGAATAGTCCTTAGATACAGCCCTTAAATGTTAGACAGACATGCATTTGTCTGTTTTTAAAAAAGTAAACAGAGAATTATAAATTCTATAAAATGCAGCTGATGTTTGCCATATTTATTGTTATTGTATATAACAGGTGTAAGTGCTGTATGCATATGATGTCTGAAAATTCCCCCCCATACACCATCACAGGGCTGTCACTTCCTGATGAAATTATGCAAATATGGTCACTTGCAGGTTTACAGGGACTAATATGGCTGAGCCGCTGTAAGATTTCATCTGTTGCCTCAGGCAGAGGCAGGATTAAAAACACACATGTATCCACATGGAGGGTGTGTTGGCCTTGGCACTGAGTTAGTAGCTGAGGAGCACAAAGATCTCCCTCCCGGTACATTTCTCTCTGATTCTCTTTCCTGTCACATCATGTCAGGTTTTTATAATAGCACTGAGAGTACTCAAGCTGAAGCCTTTAATGAGGCCGCAGAGTCTCCCCTCAAGGCAAGGTGGATATGGAGAAGTGGAGCTGGGCGTGATTGTCCATGGTGTTAGGTCAAGGAAGAAAAATCTAAATAATTTAATTATCTGTACATGAAGCAGTGACTTGAAAGTGACCCTGGTAATACCCTGAGACAGATAACTTCTTGTTGTGTCATGAGATTCCTTGTGTTTGTCGAGCAAAGGTTGCAGGGAAGTGTTGTTATGTTTCAGTAGCCATCTCATCTTTGCGTGCCATCGTCTTCATCGTGTGGGTTTGGTGTTTGGCTGCAGCAGTAAATAAGCCTATTCGTTTTTCGAGTGGGTGTGTTAGCGCTGTCCTTTTGGTTGGGAGGGAAAGCGTGGAGAGAGTGGAGTTGACTTATTATGCAACTGCGTATCAGTCAAGCACCGTTGATAAGAAGCAGTTCAGTCTGATTCCCCTTCAACCTTAGTTTACTGGCTGCACCAGTTGTTGTATCGCGATTGATCCAAAGTAGGAAAAGTAATTCCCATTAACTACTTTTATTACCTCCTTATACACACGAATGAACCAAGAACATTCAAACCTATAACTGCACAGAATCTGATCTATGTGCATTATACCTACTGTGGGTCTTGGGTGAAGACGTTGTGTTGACTGTTAATTTAGCTTCATCTTGCAAAGCCCACCCAGCTGCCTCAGTGGGACGGGTGGCACAGCACCTGGAAACAGCAACCCGGTGGCATTTTTGTTTGTGTTGCAGACTGAAATGATAAGTTCTACTTTTGCTTTCTTTAGAGCACAGCAGGATGAAAGATGTGCTACGAGGTTTCAGCCAGAAAATAATAATGGTGATGAAACTCCAACAGGCCTGGACTGCTACCCACCAGCCATCAGACAAGAGGGAGCATACAGAGGTGGAACAAACAGCAAACATGACATTTCCATATTCATCATAAGCCTTAAGTATTGCAGTGTGCAGCAGTTTAATCAGTTGCTCCGTATCTGTTATAGCAGTAAGATTTGAAGTTGGCAGAGTAAGACAGCAGGAGGCTGGTCACTGCGCTGGTTCAGAGAAGCCTTGTGGATCCAGATTCACGTCCTTGGTCGTCTTAACACTTCCTAAGAACAAACTCGAACTAAAACTCAAACTGAAGCCTGACTCTTGTCCGCACAGGTAAGCCAGAACAAGACACATCATGCTGGGTCATGGGACTAAGAGGGTAACGTCTGTCTGTTTTATCCTGCTTTGGTCTGAAGGACGTTTCTTCGCGGCGTCTTCTCTGTCTTTGTATCTCTGTGTGTAGATACATTCTTGCCAACAAAATGACACCTGTTCTGCATGTAGTTACATACACATTGATCAGTGTTCCTGGAGCTGTGTCTGAAATATGGAGTAGGCACATGAGCCAGTAATTGTATTTAGTCATCAGAATCACAGTTTCCAACGTTATGTTAAACAGTAACTGAACCAGTAAACCCTGTCTGCATACTGCAACCTGTGGAGCACTATCTGGAAGGGTCAGCTCCTTGTATAAACAAGGAAGTGAACTTGACAAAGTTCACCCCCCCTCCCCACACGCACACACACACACACACACAAAAGCACACACACACAAACTTTCAATAAATGTGTCATAAAATGTCTACAATCATTTACACGTCAGCTGCACTCGACAAATAGATGTTATTTAAGACTGGTTGTGCCACCTTGGTTTTCTGGGGAAATTTTGAACTTTTTTCTGCTTCAGATAAATGTGACTTGATATAATAACTGTTCTCTTAAGAGAACACATACCTTTCTGCATTCCTGTCTGCAGTCCAACTGTCGTGTTTTCATGCAATTCAGCTGTTTGTTATATCTTGTGTTGTGGCTTCTTGGGTGTGCAGTACTCACATTCACACTACATGTGCTGCAATGTACGACATTTAAGAACCCTCATGAGGGCTGTCATTAACGGTTGTCAGGTGTGACTCACACACATGCAAGAGTGAGAAAACTGTTTAGTAAAGAGAAAACAGTGGAATGCTGACTGTCCTGTTGATCGACATTGCTGTGGCAAATGTGAGATGACTAATTCCTCAAATGTTTTACAAAAAACATTACCACCTATACACAAGACGACTGTGACAGTTTGTTTTCACACCCTTCTAGAATCCTTTTTGATTATTGAAGTCTCTGGGAAACATTGAATGTTTGTTTTTACTCAACAAATGAAGTTTGTTTCCTGGACTCTGTCTCAAAAATTGCACAGTTCATAGCATCAAAGGTCAAGACTGCGGTGAACTACATACTACTGATCTGATGAACAATAAACAAAAATGAAAGTCACCTGTCATTCACATTGTTATTGCATTGCCAATTGTATTTCTTATTGCCTTTAGTTAAATGTGCAAAACACACCCAATAATAATTAGAAAACATAAAAGTGCCGCCGTTTTATTTTGTGACAAATGCTGTCTTTAATCAAAGCTCAATAGCCGTAGTTTGTTGGGTAACCATAACAAGCAGTGCAAACTGTACATCATGTGCAATCTGCAATGACGCAACAGTTGTAATCCTGACTAATATTCCCAATTCATGCCTCCTCTCTTTCCTGTTTTGGCAGTTTGACTGAACCACAGAAGAATGAGACTCAGACCAGCTGCTGTCAGGTAAAGATCATGATTTCATCATAATGTTTTAGAATGTGAACATGAGATTGTTTTGCATTGTTTTAAATTTCTAATTTGAATTGCCAAGAATCCAAAATAGTCAGAATCCACCAGTAATTCAGATCAGGCAAAGTGTTTCCATGGTACATTATAACATATTAAGTGACACTGTGCACTCTTAAAAACAACTGAAATTGGTTATTATTTTACGAGTAAGAAAGGACAGGGTGTGTGTGTATGTGTGTTCTTTGAAATCTCTCATGTCTTTCAAAATAACCTGTTTGTCAAGGCTTTAATCGCTTAAATGGCTGTGCCATGAGAACATGGGAACATGAGCTTTAGCTAAGCTGCAGCTGCTGCTGGTACATCATTTACAGTTCTGACAGTGCACTTATAAAAGCTAGATAGCATGTTGACAGAATTTGCACGGGAATGAAATGATGAATTGAAGCTGGTGTATGGGGAGTTTGGCTTTGATAATAGAGCCATCCATAAAAAATACATCTAGTTTGATTTCAAAATGTCAATAATTAAAAGCTTTCACTTTAGCGTGTCTTGTCCTCATAAATGTGATTGTCTTTTTTTTAGGTAACCAAGCAAACCTCACCTTCAGAGGCCCCTGCAGAGGTAGCCAGTGACTGCCAATTACCGCAGACAATACCTTCTCTAGCCACAAGGGAAGAGGACATTATCACAACTAGTTGCAGTGAACTTGGGAATATCAGTCACTTCAGTGCGAATCACGATTTGTCAAATGATGACTCTGTACCACATGAGAATAATGGCTTACATCTTATTCCATGTCACGGTCAACCAAAAGAGATTTGGTCTGGATCAGTAGAGCTTAAGGAAGATATAAAGGACCTTACAAAGCTTCAGAACCCAAGCAGTTTTGAACAATCCAACCCTGCTGTAACGATGCTGTCTTCCACTGTGGTAACTGTTCTTGCGCCACACTGGAGTGGTAGACTGCGAAGGACTAAGAGATTTGAGGGAAGTGGAAATTCTGAATTCCAGGGGAATTTACATGGAGTGGGTGCAACCGCATCAAACAGTTCTCATGGGGAGACTCAAAACCAGCATGGTGTGGGGAGGGTGTTGACAGGTGGATCACATGCCCAACAGAAAGTCCCATTTCTGGGTACCAGGAGCAATTCAGTGGACTGGTCAACGAAGAGTGATCCTGCAATGGGTTATGAGTCCAAAAGGAAAGTGACTCAGACTGTCTGTCTGGATGTAAAATCTGGAAGGATGGACAACAGTATACTCAACACAAATGCTTTAAGCTCTGTAACATCTCCTCTATCGCCCCTGTTCCTTGACCCAAACGAACAAAGGAGAAATCCACTAACTAGCCAACAAGGATTGCACTCGGCTATAAGCTCTAAACCAACAACCAGCAGTCTCCTTCTGTCTTTAAGACGAATGAACTCTAGTAGCTGCAGCTCTAATGCAGCCTCCACTTACTCTGATAAGAATCCCGCACCACGTGATCAAGAAGGAAACTTGCTGACAACACATTTGTCTCAAACCCTTCTCAACAATAAGACAGACAGGACAAAGCCCATCCTCTCTCCAACATTCAGTTCTTATAGGACAACTGAAACTGGCCCTGTTCTTTCCCCATCATCCTCCAACCACAAAGAAAGGAACCTACCCAAAACAGTTTTCTTTTCAGATTCACTATTGAACAACGACACATCAGATACACACTTAACCCAACAACCTGAAAAAGCCGCAGAACATGTATTTCTGAGTAAAGGAACATCGGTGAGGCAAGAGAACTCCAGGACTGCAAACAAAAATACAGACTTAGAGAGACTAGTCTCCTCGCCCAGACATTCCCCATATGATCCCTCTGCCATCCTCAAAACCCACCCCGTTCCTAGAAGGACCACACTGACATCCACTTCTTGGTGGAAACAAGTTACTCAGGAGGGAAGTTCACCTCAAACCCCCAGTAAAAAACCTAACATCAAAGACCAGCCAAACACAGCCTTAGTTCCACCCTGCAATGGTAGTAGTGACTTGGCTGTGCCAGGTCCAACTGACAACAGAAGATTAAGTCGTCAAATCCCCAATTACAATGATAACAATAACAAAACAGAGCCAGTTTGCAAAGGCAACATGAGCCTTTTTAAGGAGACAACTCCCATCCTCAAACAAAGAAATACAGGGGATTCGTCGGATCAAAAATCAGACATGCCTTTTAGTCAGTATTATGGTTCGAAGAAAGAATTACTGAAGCCTTCCAGTTTGACTAATGTTTTGTCAAAGTCTAAAATTAGCAGAGCTATAGAACAAACAACACTGACTCACACTAAAGATCTTAGCACAGGTGCTGTAAGTACAGCAAATGTAACTCCTGCTTTCCAAAATCTCAAGAGATCAGATACACCCACAGTGAGCATCAGTAAATGCAGTAAGGATCCAAGCTCACTCAAAACTAACAGCACCCCCACGTCTCCTCATAACAAGGACTCTGAAATGTTTACCAAACATTCCCCATCTCTGTCTAACGTCCTCCCTGTCGAAAGCACATCAGGTCTCCCCAAATCCCCAAACTGCAAAATCAATTCCCATTTTCTTTCTCAGCCAATTTCTTCTGGGAACAATATTTACACTTCCTCTAATGCTGGCTCTTCTTTCCAAACACCCCAGTTCAATATAGTTAACACCACACCCCTTGGCTTTGAAAGAAGCTATCCCTCAATTCCTAAGCCTAAAACAGTGTCCAACCCGGTTCCCACAGCCAGTGCTTTATCTAAAACAAACTATAGCCCTGAATCTACTCCATCCGTCAACCCTTTTACTAATGGCAGCCATCCTGTCGCCACAACTGCCAACAGCCCATTTCTCCTTACACCTCCTGCTACTCCTGCCATGACAACTACTCCAACAGTTGTCACCCTCACCTCTATCTTAACTCCTCCTGCCACACCAGTCACTACCAGCCCAAGTTACTTAGAAACTCCCAGCCCTAAGGAGGGGAGGACATTCTCCAGAAGCCCAGAAAGAGAGCAGAAGAAAAAGGCTAAGCGAGTGAGACGAGTTACGTGGGAGGACTCTGTGGATCCACAGGGTTCTGAGTCCACAGCAACAGAGAAGCCAGATCAATCTGGAGTTGTAACAGGTCTGTTGTCTCCCACCAGGTCCCCACGAAGTGTAAGGGCTCCATATATCTTCAGCTTTCTAAGATCAAGCAGTCAAGCCACAAATGCATCTCCTCTGTGCCCCCCTAACCCCAAAACCTCCAGCATACAAGTGGGGACAGCAGGCAAGTATAGATGCCTCTCATCTGACTCAACTGATACAAAAGTGCAGGAGAGGTCAAAGCAAGGACCTAATGACGCTAAAATGCCTGACCATGTAAGTCAGGATCTAACCAAAACCAGACAAGAGAGCACACTATCAATGGACCAGTGTCACTTCTCATCTCCTCTCTCCCTATCTTCTGACTTTTCAAGCAGCTATAAGCTTCGGTACAGCTCCCCACCTTACTCCACCCTTATTTCTAGCAGGTCAGCACAGGGAGAACCTAAGACTGTACCGGTCAGATCCCCGCTCTTCCAGCAACCCCCTCAGTCCACTTATACACCACAGCAATCTTCACATACTGACCACAGTTTGACCATACACACATCCAAACCTCCTCTGTTGCTCATGAACCCACCCCAAACAACATCTATGCCTTTCCAAAACAAAATGGCTATGCATGAAAGTTCAAAGGTTTCAGAAACCGATTCACTCAACAGTCACAGTAAAAATAACAACCAAGATTACAAGGACGCCCAGATATTACTTGTCAACAACAGAGTCGATATCAGCTCAGATACAAAGAGTGATAAGACACAGAACTTCTCTTCAACATGTGTAACTGAGACACTGGTTTACAGCATTAAACCTAAAGTAATTGCAGCTAGAACTGCTCCAGTCAACACAAAGAGGTGTAAAGAAGTGTCAGGTGAAAGTCAAGCAGAACAGAGCTCAAGTGGTGGCAGTTCAACAGAGAGTCAGTCACAGCGTGATGAAAGCTGCACTAGTGCAATGAAGGAGAGTGTCCTTAGTAAAAGTAAATTCTTTTCGGAGGAGAGCAACTATGAACAAAGCCCAAAGCGAAGCCGGTTTGCGCTGAAGAAAAGTGTCAGCACACCAAACTCCATTTTATCACGGTCAGATTCTGAAAGGACTACCAAGACTAACAACAAAATGGATCAGGTACTTAACAAACTTAGACAAACATTCAGCACCCGGCGGTCTGATGATGATACTTCGTTTCCATGGAAATGGAAACGGGCTTCTCAAACACCCTCTGTTAGTGGATCAAGTGACATTAGCAGTTTTAGTGATGTCACTGCCAACAGCAAAAAAACATTAGAGGAGCACGAGCATAAGGCAGGATTGGTGCTGGAAGACAATGTGAAGGTAACAGAGGATACAAACATGTGGACACAAAACAGATACACAATTGTACCAACCACAGCTGTTGGCATCACAAGAGGAGGAGATCAGTTGTCTGTTTGGTCAGAACAGTCAACTCCAGATGAGCAAAATACTTGTGCAGGTCACACAGCTGAAAGTAAAGCCCAAGAGCATCTCACAGCCCACAGCCCAACAATACACCAGTTTGACTTTTACAAAGACAATAGGGGAGATTACAAACCTACAATCCAAATACCTACATGTAGAGACCCCAGCCCCGGTAGGAGCCCTAACCCATCTGGTGGTTATCCAGTTTTGTTCAGGAAGTCCACATCTAGTCCAAGGAGCCCCTTCTCTCCCTTTTCCTCTCTTACACCTCTCTCCACTGTTTCCTCACCTGATGTAACAGATGACAGTGTCTTCTACAGCCCAAAGCTGCAGCATCGGAGGGAATCACCTATACAATGTGAGCCAGGAGAGGGAATCAGCCTGGGGGGTTCAAGAAGAAGTCGGGCATCCACAGGCCCTCCAAGTACAGGTACAGCTCACGATAAAGAGTGCTTTGCATCCTCCTATGCAGACTTAAAGTATGGCATTGAGCCTGGGAGGTCATATTCTGTAAGTTCAGTACTGTCCAGTCGACCCTCTGGTCCTGGACGTATCTCCACTGGATCCAGATTCATGAGTGTGGGTGACCTCTCAAAATCATCCGTGACTTGTGGAGGCCATGGCAAGGACTTGGACATGTGGTCTTCCACATCTGATTGGCCCACAAAAGATGATTGCCAGCCCCGCGGTCACTTTGGTGTGTCATATTTCCCCAGTGATGGTGGTAAAATAAGGTCAAGGTCTCTTCCTCGCTCACTGACCAGGCGCCTGGCCAACTGGAGTTCACATGTCTCTGTTTCTCAACCAGAAAGTAACATAGCTCCTAGGTCAGCCCACGTGAACATTTGTCACTTTGAATGGGATACAGACGGCCCTCCAACACCTCCTCCAACACCTCCCCTGTCGCCAGTCTCTAGACGTATATCAACACCCCCCAGCATTTCTCCTCCTGCCTTCCCCGCCCTGACAGGAGCAGCACCTTCAGTGGATAACCAGTCCTCCAGAGGACATCTACCCTCCAGAGGTTATGTTTCCAGTCTAAGCACTTTTGAGGAGTCCTCCGACAGTAGCTCGGACACAACAACTGATGACGAATATTACATAGGTGAAGAGAAGGAGACGGAATTGTGAAAGCAGAAACACCCGCGCTCTTAAGTCTCTCTGATCCTGGACGAAATGACGTCCATCCCGGAGAAGAAAGATGGGCAGTAATCTGTCATGCAAAGTGAATCCTCTTTTGTTTTCTCTCTCGTAGTCAAAGAGAGACCCGAGGTCAACAGGGACAGCTGACTGCCTGCATGATTTGCTTTTCCATAGTGTTGGTTGCTGTTATGTTGATGATGAAGCATGTTATAATCAGCACAGGTTTAAAGATTTTTTTTAGAGCATGTGCAGTGGCTCAAATCTGCAATGTGTTGCTAAGAAAACCGTTGTTTAACTTTTGTGCATCATGGTATTAATGAGAATGTACATTTATTTATCTGATTTAATGAAACTAGTGTGTAAGGTTAGGCTCTTGGCGCAAGTCTTATCCTCGCCCCTGCATTTTACACTGCAGCTTTAACAATAACAAGTGCTGAGGTAATGTGGATGAATGTACTTTCATGATATATACTGTATATATATATATATATATATATATATATATATATATATATATATATATATATACTGTATCATCTGTCCTCTGTGTTTGAAGGTTCAGTTGAATTGTGGTAAATGTAGTCAGCACAATGTGGATACTGATAATTTGACCTTTTTACACAGGCAGAGTGGTTTATAAAGCTTTGTATTCTGGGAATGTAATACAGCCAAATCAGATGTTTGTGCTCTGTCCAGCTCTTGCTCTTATTTGCACAGTGACAATCTAAAGACTTAATATATCTATTTTATAAATAAATCAGTAATAAACAGTATATGTGGGTTATGTTTGTAAATGTCTTTCACTCCTTTTGTTGTGTTGTTTTTGTCAGCCAGCATGATTCCTCATTGTGTCATTGTGTAGCACTTTTTCCCAGGCCAGTATTTACATACCATAATAAGTCAAAAGGTATGTAGGCACCAACATGAGAAAAGATTCAGCTCCTCGGGCCGCATTCCATTCTGCAGGGAGTTTTTCATTGACCAGCATTAAACACAATGTTATCTACTTTAAATATGGTGGGGCTGTTTAATGGCTTAAAGTTGTTCAAGAGGGTGTTTCCCCTTGTTCCCAGCCATGGCAACACAGAAATTGTTATGGTGATGGTTGGACAACAAATGTAATAGACTTGGAGTAAAACTATTACTCCGCCTGTGTGTTTGTGTGCTGGTTGTGTACTTTGTGCGCTTGACTTGTTTTACTGTGAATGTTCTCCCGAGAGCGACATTCACAGTGACACATTACAATCTGCGTCCATATTATTAGCTATGATATCATCTGAGAAGGGCGTGGGAGCTTTATGTCATGTGTCACCCTATGAGTGTATGAGACACTAGTTTTTTTGTGCAGAACTTGATCCATTACGATTATTATTATTATTATTATTATTATCATTATTATTATTATTATTATTGTTATTATGTTTCTTCACTCTGTTTACTTTTTTCAAGTATGTTAGCAGATAAATCTCTAAATTGAGCTCTTTGGCCATCTAGTGGCGTCTGACTGCTACTTTACAAAACAATGTTGCCTGGTTTCACATATTGACTTTGTTTTAGAAAGAGTAGCATGATTAAATGTATAGAATCCTGCAAAGGCATTTGTGTCATACTTGTGGTTTCAAAACATAAAATTAAAAGACAAAACTATTCACCTGGAATTTAAAGCTCAATTCCACACTATCTTTGATCATTTCTAAGAAAACTGAAAGGGATAAGGGCCATCACCCATTGTAAACAATGTTTCTACGGCAAATATTAACACTCAGCTGATAGTTTTTCTTTGTTGTATCTCATTCTCATGTGTTCAGCCAGCTGCTCAAACCACCAGCCTGCACAGTACGATCTTAAAGAAGCAAGGAGGAAAGGTTTGGACTCCTCCTCCTTTCATGCCAAAACATGAATCTGTTTTCATTTTGTGGTTTGGAGACTGTTGTCAGGAGTTTTAATTACAGTCATAAACCTCACAGTGCACGGTGTGTTTCTTTTTATCTTATCTGGAAGTGTAGTAACTCAGTTCGTCACTACACTCCTCTGCCAAATACAAGAAACAGAGATGGGTGGTGCATTCAAATGCATTTATACCTCAATCCACCCATGTTGCATGGAGAAAATCGAAACTTAAAAACTACACAAACAATATTCATAAAGATCCAGTTAAAAGCTGAAGAAAAGTAAGTTTAGTTTCTCTGCAGAATTATTTCTGACCTTGACCTTGGTTACAGCTCTGCTCTCAGCTTGTTGACCTCTGGGATGTCAGCTCTATCTGTTTCCTCAAGGTCCTTTTCCAAGTTGTGCATCTTTCCTGGGTCCTGTTTTTCTTTAAAAAAAAAATCACGTGAGAAAACTGTTAAACTGGGCCTTACTCATAGAGATTTTATGAAAAATAGGTGTAATATTTTAGCTCATAGCCCCCTCTACTGTCTTATATATCTACTACTTATATGAACTGACTTTCAGTTGACGTTTATCCACCAGGTCCTACTAACAACTCATATTCTTTTTGGCGTCTTCTAATACAATTCTTTCACATACATTTAAAAAATAAGAAATATTTGTGCTGAAATGTTGTCACAGACATTGCTCATGTACATGATGCCTGGCACAAGAGCTCTTTTATGGATCTAAGGGAGGTGGTGGCGAAGCGGTCATAGAATCGGGCTTAGGACCCAGAGGCTTTGGACCCGGAGGAAAAATGGGAGAGGCGCTGCTATCTGTCCGATGCCATCCTGTCAGGCCGATATAAAGAGAGGACCCAGGAGCAGAGATTTGATTCACAGTCTTTTATTTTTCAAAGATCTCTTTTCCAGAGTGAAAAAGCAAGGCTATGAAACTTGATAAACTCTCTTTCTATACTCTAAAGCGACTATCAAAGTAACAACTCAAAATCTACAAAAAAGCTCATAAAAATTACAAAACAAAAAATACTCTTAAAGAGAAATATCGACTTACAAATTGCGATGACAAAGACTATGGCTTGGAAACAGAATGCTCGTGATATCGGTCAACAGACAAAGACACACTGGCACAAGACAAAGGGAAACACAGACTATTTAACAAACTGAAGGAAGGGAAACAGGTGGAAACAATCAAGGTGGTGATGACAATCAGGACAATGGGAAACACCTGAAGGGAAGTGGGAAGCGACCTAACGTAAGGAGGGTAGGGTTTCAAAATAAAACAGGAAATAATACCAACACAGAAACAAGACATGACACATCCACCACTTTAAGCCCTTGAGCAAGGCCCTTAAACCCCAAATTCGCTCCCTGGGCGCTTCCTTTGGGGGGGGGGGCAGCCCACTGCTCCACATGCGCATGCTACTCTATGTACCAATGTTGTGTACTAACTAAAATGCATGTGAGGATGTATGATGTTTGTGGAATGCAGTGAACTAATTTCCCAAATCTGGGATTAATAAAGTATGTTCTTCTTCTTCTCTAAAAGAGATAATGTTACGCTGTAGAGCAGACTGTAAGTAACCGTATCTGTCAGAGTGTATGTTAAGTCTTGGTCCATGTGCTTAATACAAGAAGCAGTGTATTCTTAAGTATTCTTAATCCTTCACTTTGTCAGCTGCGAGACCTTACACAGAAAGGGACGTGCCTTTCCAAATCATAGCTTATCAATTTGATTTCACACAGGTGGCGTCCAATCAAGATGCAAAACATCTCAACGAAGATCAAGGGTAATCAGAGGCGCCTGAGCTAAATTACAAGCGTCATAGCAAAGAGGTCTGACGAATGTCAATGTGATATTTCAGTTCTTAATTTTTAATAAATTTTAGCATTAAGCTGAAACACAAAATGTGAGAAAAGTTAAGGGGTCTGACAGTTTTTTAAATGCATCGTATGTTAAAAAATAGTACTGTGCAATAGTGACGACATGTATTTTCAAGTCAGTGAGTAATACATTGTAGTGTATGCTGTGACATGGAACACATTTGTACCTGAATGTCAAATATACACTGTGTTCTTTCATTGTTGGTAGTAACATAACAGACAGGACTCATTTACCAGAAGTTGTCTATAAAAGAAAATAAATGACTCATTTATGTAACAAGTTTAATTTTACATGAGAACAGGCTATAGAGTTAACAGCATCACACTCACTGAACAGACCATCAGTGTTGTCAGATATCAATATTCCTCCAGCCTAGCTAATAATCGGTGTATTAGTGTTTGGAGTTGTTGAGTGCAACATACAGCTGCTTTCACACAGGCACTGACGCATGGACATTTTCCAGAATTTTATCACCCCAACTTGTTTCCAGAAATTAGTTCAGAACAAGAGAATGTCCTGTCTCCTGCAATTTCTGACCCAGATGCTACCCCACACCTGAATGTTTTTTTTTTTTTTATTTTTCCTGTTGCTATGACTGTATCTGAAGCAGACAGTCTCCTGCTGCTTTCTTCATATTTTAATGACAAACTGTGGAAAAAGTCCAGACCCAGTTTCCAGAATAACAGCTTTATAGTCACATACCTACAAAAACTTGAGATTAATTACCTAAGCACACTGTCAGATGTCAGGCTACACAATCTGAGTAAAGAGGAGAACATTTGTCATTGGTGCATGGCAGAGGGGGAGGGGGGGGGGTGAATTGGAAGCACTGGGCCCCTCTTCAGCTCCATGTCACATTTCATGGAACATCATCACCGGGCCCCTTCTCCAGCATCAACACACATTCAAATAACTTCATTCCACAACTCCGGACACAAATTAGTATCTGGTTACACAATACACTTCTAATGTGGTGTTTGTACCCATCTGTTCTCTTACAGCCGAGAAGTACTGAACTGAAAGAGAGAGAAAACTAAACAAGCCCTTCAACTTCCTGATAGGAATGAACAGTTACTGGGCATCAGATAAAGGAAAGTTTGCTTCATGCCACATCATCTCAAACCAATTTAACAATATTCAGCTTATCAGGAAAAAAAACATCCAGCTTCTGGATAATGTAGTGATTATGCTTATAAACAACATGAATTATAAATATAGCTGGCTCCAGGCCGGATTCAGTAACTTGATTCACACAGTTTAAATATGACTTTCTGATTTAAGGCTTTTTTGTCCTGTTTTGTTTTTTTGCTTTGAATTCACATATTGATGAGGGCAGATTTATGTTAATAGAACTGTCCCGACAAAAATGTAAGACATAATAAACCATCAACTTTAAAAGTAATGATTGAAAATCCTCTGTACTGCTTTTCCACTGCATAGCGTACTGTGCATCCAGCATCTGAAACTCAAGTTAAAGAAACTAATTCTAGAGTATTTACAAGGCAGGTATCCCCCACAACAGCCTCAAGTGTTACACTGTACATCAGAAGACAGAGTCTCTCTCAGTCTGGAGTGTCGGCTAAGCAATATGCGAACGAAAATACAAAATCATTCTTCATTTAATTGTTGCACAACTTCGTGTTGTTGACAACAAAATGAGGTCTACGCAGGTTAAGACCAATCCTAGGAGTAATTCAGTAGTAAGCAGCTAATATCTCTACAACTGAGACACAATGTAGGGAGCATCGGCTGTCTTAACGTGATGGTGCGTATGTGTGTGTCTGTTCTGGCACAAAACGCACACACGTCTTAACATAAGGATGAGAAAAACAGGTGTTTCAACCATCAGCGCCTGTTTGGAGCAACTAGGCTTCAAAATGTCAGGAAGCTTTGACCTTGATCACTCTCTGCACTGATCTGTCCTTTCTCTCCTCTGCAGGAACATGACTGTAGTAAATGTTCTTGCTGCATGCCGACTGATCTCAGTACAGTTTCTATCACCCAGTCTCTGTGTCTTATGTTTCTGGGTTGGGTGTCGCAAGCAGCGGGACATTGTCCCTCCTCCTCCTGCCCAGTGGGGGGCGCCTGTACTGCTCCCCGTCCGCCAGCGTCTGTGGCAGTGGCTTTCTCTTGCTCTCGGGCAGCAGCAGGATGGACAGCACAGCCAGCAGTGCCAGAGACGAGTACACCACATGGTGGAGGAAGTAGCCGTAGTGGTTCCTCAGGTCCATGAGCGGTGAGCTGAGGCGCCCCACGCAGCCCAGAGCCAGTACAATGCCCACACTACTACCCCTGCACAGACACACCAATCAGATATGACCTTTATGACAGACAGTTTTCTATGCAGCATTTGTGTGCTGTTGTACCTGATGATGGTGGGCATTATCTCTGCAGTGAAGAGGATGCAGAGGGAGGCAGTAGCTTGTGAGGCGAACAGCCCCAGCACCGAGAAAACTGTGATGGCCGTCTCACTGAGGTCTGGAGGGAAGGAAGAGAATGATGGTTTACCTTGGTCCAATGCTTCAATTCTACTTTTCAGTGTCAGGTGACATATCAATCATGCCTGTTGCTCTGAACCGACTCAACCCACTTAATCCTTTCTTAAAACTCTTCTCCAGTCAGCAGACTCAGAAAGCCATATGTAGTTCACTGAAAAGGTCTCCACAACCCAGTGCCTCTGCCCCCCTCAGCCTGTGGTGCATGATTAAAACACAGCCCGACACAGCTTTGACTTTGCTGCCACTGCAGTGTCCTATATAAACTAAATGTTATTCTCATTATCAGCCACATGGGGGGGGGAGTGAGTTTCTACAGAAAGCAGAGGTGGTTAGACAGGTACTTTTCCATGACCAGAGCTGACAGGTTTGATTCTCATCTGTTTCATGACGCACAAGATCAAAGTGACAAACTTGTCCCCTGGTCTGAGGTCTCCATCTGACCAGACCAGGCGGTGTTCACCTTGTTGACAAAAAACTATTAATAGCTGTTTTTATTTAACTGTGGACATCCATGGTGAAAACAACATCCTGATGCCAACTTACACTCCATGAGGCCAAGGAGGATAAGCGAGGCCAGCCCTGTCATCGTCATGGAGAGGAGCAGGATGCCACGGCGACCACATCTATCCACAGTTGCCCAGAGCAGGAGCCAGGCACCACCACCTGCACACACAGACAATAGGTACATCCAATAGAAACTGGGGGCGGTGCCTCTGACGTCACCTCGGAAGGAGCTGTAGCAGTGACTAATGCCATGAGAGATGAACCTGAGGGAGGAAGGACAGACAGACAAGGATGGTAGCAGCTATGTTTTCAAAACTCCACACAAACAGCTACAGCAGAAGTGTAAACGAATGGCAAAGTGTAGGGTGACTTACGAGGTGAAGCCGAGCACACACATATTCTTCCAGATGTTCCTGCTGTGAAAGAGCTCCGGGAACGACAAGTGGGGGTGGGACGAGGGGGCCGGCTCTGAATCCAGCTCTGCAGAGAACAAAAAGGACAGAACCAGGGATTCTCTTTTTAATAACAGTTCACAACACAGATACACAGCACACACACAGCACATATACACAGGTCACTCTACTTGACCTCTAGTCACACAGACATAAGTATTAAAACTCATTAGCTATGTGCAGAAAGGGACATTTGATACCTTTTGCGTTAGAAGGTGACAAAATTAATCCAATGATGAAGACAATGAAAAATGCTAACACCCTGTACTAACTTAATGAACAGCATGTAGTACCTCACGTTGCATGATAGCATACTACTGGTTGAACTGTCACCGAACATACAGTTGACATGATTTTCTCGCTGCTGCTTAGTCATTACTGTTCATGAATATTCAACTTTTATGAAGGAACTTTGAGCGTTTAATAAGTGATCAGTTAGACCTGGCCAGTGTCATATGCTCATTGTAGTGGTCTGTGATAGCTACACTGAAACAATAAGAAACATAAATAATGCAGACTGAAAGAGTAGTCTGGCAGGCACTGACGAGCTGCTCTCATTTCAAGAAGCAGAGTGATACACACACGATCACACAGGATCGCGCACACACATACGCACCTGTGAAGCTCTCATCGTCCCTCACATCTCTGCTGGAGTTCCTTCTCTCACTGAACGAGTTCATGTCTGTGGATCGCTCTGACAGAAGGAGCCAGCGAGGGGACTCTGGAAATATCCCAGGTATGCTACAGGGACAAAACACAAGGCATGCTCACTTTATGACCTACTCTGACCTTTACCCAGCACTATTTACATACATTAGGATTTTGTGCTGTGACCCACATTTGCTGCTTTAACATGGAAAATATCCAGTGTAACTTAATCCATCTTTTTTTCCGTTCTTATTAAAACCTGGAATTTATTGCCAGTAATCTGTCTATAATTAATTTGATTTTGAAAATTCAATAAAGGCTTGTGTTGAAAAAGGGAGTGAAGACCTTAAACAAAGTGGCCGTAATGTGCTCTGACATGAGCTGAAGGGCTCACAGTGATGAAGAGACCTGAATCAATACAATTACACAGTTTTCATGTCAGGTGGTTATCAAGACACTTTATAAGGTTGCTTCATTCTCCAGGGCTTATTCCACACTTTCACAGAAAATTCACACATAGAAAATGCCTATAATTGGTCAATATCTATTTCTAAAAAGAATCTAAACCCGTACCCATAGCTGAGGAACAGTGTTAATGGGGCAGCTCCAGCTCCCAGCAGACCCCTCCACGACTGACAGCCCAGGGCCACAGCCAGAAGCAGCAGCTCACCGGCTACAGTCATCAGCCCAGCCAGCATGGTCACCACCAGCCGCAGAGAGGGATCACACAGCTCCAGACCTGACAAACACTTCCTGTTAAAAGTGTCTCTATAACATACAAACAACCAGAGTGATGCGTGGCCATGTGAATGGACATAACTACGGAAGCGAAGTTTAGATGTGGGTTTTTGTGTTGCAAAAAATATATTTTTAAATACATTTTTAAATATTTATTTAAAAAACATTCATATTAAAATACTCACGGGTTATGTACAGAGCTAGGTAGACTCCCGCACTAGCAGCTGCCAGACAGAAACGCATGACAATAAAGATGGACGGGTACGGAGAGACACACACAAGCACCCCAAACACCACTGACAGAGTCAGCGAGGTCAGCAGAGTCTTGGATCTACCCAGCCTGCAGAGACACAAGTATGTACAGTGAGACAGGACATGGCCCACATATACTACGATTACAAAACAAAACTGTAAAGATGTCCTGACAGATATGGTCTAAGTACATATTTCAAAATTAGATGATTCAAAGACCACAAAGATTAACAGAAATTTAAAAAAAAACTCTCTTCTTAACAGCTTTGAGATGAGGCATAACTCATCAGTAAATGTGGCAATTAGCCAATTTCCCGCCACGTGCAGGTGCAGCATTTTTGTTCTGTTTTTTTTCCCTCTCTATGTCCTGGGAGACCACGTTAATTCACTAGTCTTAACAGGCAGACGCTATGCTCAGTTGGTCAGCAAATTAATGAAGGCTGTTAGCTGATTACACTGGCATCCCCCTCACAATGGTCCCAGGACTACAGCTTCCCCTGTGTGGTTCTCAATCCAACAGCACAGCACACCCAGTTTGGACCCATTCATCAGTTCTCTGATGGTACTTGTGGTGTGTCTAATGCAGACTGTAGAGCATGAAACCCTAAATTCCTACAAAGAGAAGCTTACAAATGCATTTACCACTCGTATCTATGTCATCCATTGGCTGTGCGTAGTAAATTATTTTTTGATGGCATACTGTATGAGAGAGAGACTATATACAGTAGTACCTGTCAGCAGCATAGCCCAGACCAAGACAGCCAGTCAAGACGCCCAGGATGAAACACACCTCCTCCACTGGGACCAGCCAGTACTGACCACATACCAGATCCCACTGGACAAAAGAGATATGACAAGGAGGGGGGCAGGAAAATAGCAGGAGAATCAATCAATCAATCATAAATTGAGTTTTTTCCATCACTCTAATACTTTTTCTAGCTCATTGAGGAACTTATGAAATGCCACAAAATTGTGCCATTTACAAACTGCCATTGTACAGAACAGAAAATCCTTACATTTAAAGTACAACGCCTACATTTTTCCTGATAATAACTGTTGTACTTATTACGTTAACTCTCATTTTTCTACAGCTTTCATCAATTATAAATATCACCTCAATCAAGTTACACATATTTCCACAAAATGCTTTTATAGGATTTCTTGTTTTGCTCAGCTGCCTCCAGTTGTCAGGATTCAGAGGAGGATCTTTCTGGATGTGATTATTGGATAATCAGTATGAAAATAGTCTCAGGCATCAATGGGCACTGATTAGATCAGGAGTTCTTAACCTTTATGACCTTGGGGACCAACTTTTCGAGTTGGCCCGGGCCCATTCAAACAACCCCGTGTGTGTGTGCGTGTGTGTGTGTGTGTGTGTGTGGGTGGGTGTGTGTGTGTAAAAAACAGATATCCGCTCACTCAGATGTTAGTTTTAATCACATTAACTCGGCCCACTGATTTGGACTCACAGCTGAGCTCTGCTAATGTCACTATCTGCTGGCTGCCGAGCGCAAAATGATTTTAATGATGTAAAGAGAGAGGGACATCATTTGTCACCGCAGTGCTCGGTGGCTGGGTAAAAGGCAGCACAAAAACACACACTCCTTCATGAGGGTGGAATGTTTTAGACAGCAAAAGGGAAAATGTACACAAACCAGTTTGGAAACTCCTCAGACTGGTTTTATGAACGAGGCCTTTGCACCAATCAGGGCTTTGTGTTTAGGAGGGAATGTGCAGCCACATTTGTGACTCCAGACCAGTTTTGTAAAGAATAACAAAGATTTTAAATCATGAACTACATGGTTTTATAGCTCAGACAAATCACGGTGCTTCTTTATATCCATGCATGTAAATTCTGCCCCCTTGGGCCTGATACAGTTGACATGCCAGAGAAACAACTTTTGTATGATGCCACAACATTGTTGATGGCTGACATGTTCTGTGCATTAGCTAATACTTCATAGCACTGAGAGGTTCAACAGAGAGGTTCACTGGAGTTTGCCTTTAGTAATGTGACTGAGTATTTATTGATCAGCAGAGGAAATGAAGGTGATCAGAGACCTTCCTGCTTCCTGCTCATTAGACTGCCAGCTCAGCAACAAAAGCAAAGCAGCACTGTAAAAAAAAAAAGATCATTATGACTGCAGGAAAATAAAACGTGACTTTAACCATGTGGATTCCAAAACGTAACCTGAGAGATGAAGATGACCAGCTTCATCTTCTACTGCTAAGATGAATTTTCATACATGCTCCTGCTAAATGCTTCTCCTGGCAGCGTTCATGTATCTTCAGCTGCAGTGCTGTGGGTGGAAAAATGCCCTAATGCCACAGACTGAACAGACTAGGTGTGGTTCCTACATCAATAGGCAAAGAAATGAACACAAATGCATTAAGCCACATAGTCACCAGCCTGTGAGAGGAAAACTGAGCAGCTGCCTAGATTCTGCTGAAGGCAGGGGCGCCACTCATCTAGAGTTTCAAGTATACAATCCACCTCTGGAATGAAATGCACCTCTTCACTTGATCTTCTCTACAGTGACCATGTGACCAAGTGAAAACGGCAAACCCAGTACGTGCAGTCAACAAAGTGACACACAGCACAACGTTCCTCTGTTGTTTATCACATGTGCCATCATGGGGAAAAAAATAAGGAAACACAATATGAAAAGCAGGAGTTTTTCCCTACAGGTGGAATGACAGGGAAACAATTTCTCTGTTGTCATTAAGCAGACTGCTATTAATTGATTTAAATTCCAACATATAAATCCTCAGGCGATCTTGTGGCTCTGAGTATATAAGAGCGAGAGGGACTGTGTCCTTCAGTGACATGTTTAAGGACACTCCGACCTCTGAACTTCTGTCCCCTTGGCCACACAGTGAGATACTGTAGGCGAAACTCTGACTCTGAGTCACTCAGCATTATTCCATCTGCTTTGCAGCCCTCTATTCACGGATGAGTTCTGCACATGTTTAGTACCACACCTTTAACACTGTCACACTTGAACTTGAAATGAACAGAAAATCAGTGCAGCAGAACCAGACTTTTTATCTTCTTCCTTGTCAAATAGCTGTGAGTGGTAGATGGGGTGTATAGGCGATAATGCACCAGGGAGCCTGGAGGTGAGGTGGCTGACCCACGATTTCACTTAGCTTCATCTATAGACACTAAAAATGTTATTCAACACTTGAAACAAATGATGTTGCAACTCTGGCCACACCCGTCTCTGCCTAAAATTCCATTGCCGGGGTATTTATTACATAAGATTGTTTAAGCTACAACTACAGCCAACCTGACATTTGAAAAAAGCAAAAAACAAAACAGAGGCAAAGTGGGTGGGTCTGTGTGAGTGGACACTGTAGCCCATCTAACAAGACCCTTGTTTGTTTTATTATATAATCATAGCCTGAAAGCTCGACCAATCATCCTGTTTGATTCACTCCACAGTTTGACACTTTGCCATTCACATATGTAAACTGGCATGGCAATGTAAAGTGAATATAATCCTGTGTAACTGTACACAATCTGTAGTTGGGACAACTGCACTAGATCATACTGGATTAACCTTTGCACACATCCAGGGCTCTTAGTCTTTAATCATTGTAAGCATTGTAAAATAGAAAAGTGTAGAGAAAACTTTAAGATTTAGCAGAACACTGCAAAAAGAGAGACTGTGTGCTCAGCAAGACGATTAAAAAAGAAACAACTTTAGTGCCCACAAACATAAAGCTGAGGCAGAGAGTGAGTCCAGGTCCTTGGTCAGAGAGTTGGAGCCTTACCTCAGTAACAATATTGTTCTTTAGCCCTTCTGTGACGTTGTAGTCCCACCCAGCTTCACAGTCCACCACTGCTGACTGGCTGCCATTGACATACTGCTTACACTGGGATGGACCCCTGCTGTCCCCAGGCCTCTCTCCCTTCTCCCAGGGCAAGGAGGCATTAAGCACCTCCAATGACGGCGGGGGCCCTGGCAGGTGGCAGTGATGAGGTGGGGAGAGGGTGATGAGGGGGTCCGAAGACAGCAGAAAGGCCAGGAAGAGGTTGGGGAGGATGGAGAGAGCAATCAGCACCCTCTGCCTCTTCCTCCCCAGAGCCAGCACCATCACCTCCCCCGTGGGAGGCAGTGAGGGTGGGACAGGCAGGGAGGACGAGGACGGGGCTGGGGAGGAGGGGACAGGGGAGGAGGGGACAGATGGTGGGGGAGCAGGGCATGGGGATGGGGAGACAAGTGGAGGAGAGTCCGGGGATGTCATCGTTGGGAAGAGGGGTTAACAGGTGGAGGATTGTTGTCACGGTGGTTTGTTCCTTCGTAACAGTGGAGATGTAGAAGATGTCTGTGGGGAGAAAAAAAAGATATTTCAAAAGCCCATAATAGCCAAACCACTGATTATTAACACGGGTCACAGTGGTAAATAATCATCAGACCACTCAACTTCCTGGTTTTGGTCCATCTAGTTCAGTGTCACTAACCTGGTCTGATGCTGTCCTACCCCTGTCCTCATCACTCTAACCCAGCCCTAACCATATCCCCCTCTGAGGGCACGCGGACCTTTTCACTCAGTGTTTCTGTCTGGTACACAGGAAGTCTGACAGAGGAATCCCGCGGGGTTACATAAGCGTTTCCAGTCGCGCGCGGGGGGGGGGGTACTAGATCCGGGGGGGGGGGGGGGGTACTATATCCCACCGGCGCTGGCTGGCCTCGGCGGAGGAACTACCTCTCCGAACAGCGGAGTGACATGAACTAGTCGGTGACGTAAACGAGTGTCAGTGTCGCAGCTGGTCCAGACGAGTTGTACTGAACAGGTACAACATGACACACACCTGAGTCCTCTGACAGACACTGAGAGGCAATGTCCTCCATCACTCACCGTCTCAGACGTGGCTGAACGTGTCGGGAGACGCGGCCGGTCTCCTCCTGTCCACATCCAAACCCTGCGGGCTGAGAGGGGGAGGGGGGCACACACTGGACACTACTGTCCCCACAGGCACCGTGTCTCCTCCTCCGCCGCGCCTCGATACCAGGCGGCTCCGTCCGCTCCAAGAGGAGACATGTCTGTCCCGAGGTGTCTGAGAAGCGGAGGCCGCCGGACTGCTGTCAGCGCCGGGTACAGTGACTCTCTGCCGACGCGATGCTTCTCCTCTCTCCGAGCGACACAGCCACAGTCCCGGGTGTCCGACACAAACACTGATATTGTCTACAGGGATAAAGTGCGTCACCGCGGTTAGAGGGAGACGCGCCGCTGCCTGGGCGACGGACAAAGAGCCGCTGGAAAACAGCACCAACGTGAGCCTGTCGGACGGTGCGAGAGGCTTCGGCTCACTTCGGCAAAAACCGGTAGAAACGGTCAGAGCGACGTCCCGTCGTGTGACCGCTGACCAAGATCGCCTATTTTAAATGATGGTCACTCAGTAACGAATTGTGCTCTCCTTTCTGGGGGTGGTCTCAGTCTGCGCAGACTCAGTGCCGTCGCCTAATGCGTTTAACGTCATCAGTTATTGCACATCCATCCATTTTCTACCGCTTATCCAGCCTATCATAGGACCAACATATATATTGACAATATTCACATTCTCACCTATGGACAATTTAGAGTGGCCAATCAACCTATAGTGCATGTTTTTGGGTGGTGGGAGGAAGCCGGAGTACCTGGAGAGAACCCACGCAGACACGGGGAGAACATGCAACCTTTCTTCTGTGATGCACGAGCGGTAACCACTGCGCCCCCGTGCTGCCCTTGTATTGCACAAGTTACATAATATATAATTGCTTAAATATAATAAATAAAAATATATAGTATGCTCAATATATTATAATTGGTAATACACTGAGCTGAAAATACCAACGGTTCCTCCACATTGCTTTGTTTGTTTGTTTATTTTTTGTTATAGTTTTTAGGTTGTTGTTGATGGTAAAAGTGGTTCGTAGAATTAGCGGCAGAGTGAGACCTCTGTATCTCTGTGTGCTCTTTGCTACGGATGTCCTAGACGGTCCTCAGCCGCATGGTGGCGCCAATAATCGTCCATCACAATATGGAAGAGTTCAAATGTCCTTTGCGTAGATGAGAAATGTTATGTTCCCTCTTATGTTTCTGCTCTTGTATGAGAATTATATTAGATTATACTTTGAAGGTACGAGGTCTGTTGAAAGCCAATGAGCAAACTGCAGTATTAATACTACAACAGTTTCATCTGACATTGACTTCAAAACAGCCCCTTGTTTTAATGAACACAGACTCTCTGTTCTTCTCCATGGTTTGGTCATGACTGGTAAACTATACTTAATGGGGCCAACACAGTTTGTCCCCTGGGAGTCAACAGTTGACGTAAATGTGAATAGGAACACACACACACACACACACACACACACACACACACACACACACACATATTTGGGGGGTGGGGGTTATGACACTTGCTTTGATAGATTCATGTATTGCAGGTTATTATCCAAGCAATGTGACCAGCAGATAGAAAAACTAATGGCTGTTATTTTCCCCTTTAACAACCAGAAACCACCTAATTATGACCAACAACCTAACTATGACACATCAAAAGAATTGGGGGTAAATTATGTCTGCCACCAGGAAGTTGAATTATTTGAATCACTTTTATTGAACAAATACAAAGAGATGAAAAGTGAACAGTGAATTTAACATGCTCTGCTCCATGTGTTTTATGTGCGGTGGCAACCTGAAGTTAAAACAGCAAAGTTGTACTGAGCTGCAGTCAGTTCCAATGCGGAAGTGCTGAAACAGAGATTTTATGCTTTTCTTACATACATATATATATTTAATACTTCTGTCTCATCAGTGCGACTGGCAGTTACTGCCATAGACAAAGTGTAAGTTGGCAATAGATATGTGAGTGAAGCCATTCGACTGGGTCTGTGGTGGGGTTCATATGGTCTGCTGCTGTTGAGTAACTTGGAAGGGATTAGGTGAAACACAGTCTTTCTTCACTCTGTGGAGATGTTGCAGTCCTGGGACCACAGATTGCCCCACACGACACTGCAGGACATTTCGACAGACACGGTCACACAAAGTCACCGTGTGCCTCTGAATACATGCAAGCCTCTGTCCCCTTTTACCCTCCTTTTCAAATGAAGAGTTCATCATTAAAGGGACACAAAGTTAATGTTGATTTGCAGGTTTTGGAGTTGTATGTGTAGATCAACCAAACTTTACTAACCATTGTGTTAACTTTATTTACACTTTTCTTTTTTTGAATAGAGAGTTGTGTTTTCTTATGCGTCAAAACACGTTTAACATAAGTTTGTGTTTTTTTTATTTTCTGTTATATTACAGAAGAACATTCTCTGTGCAGAGTGGTCTGTAATGAAACCCTCAGACTATGGATGGATGTTGTGGGAATAATAAAGCTAATCTTTATTGGCTGGTTCAAGTATTTTTTTTAATAGTGTAAAAAGTGCATTTGTAATGAACAGAACAGCTACATTGTTTTTGTTTTCTGTTGCTCAACTGGCAATTAAACAATCTGATTTGGTAAAAAAAACAATAATTAGGCTGAATTGAATTGCTAGTATAACTCTTGGTTGTTCTCTGTGTTAAAATGTTACACCAAATGATATAACTTTTGTCTGGAGCAAAAAAAAATGTCATGCTTGTTTCCCCACCCACCCCCCATGAACCCCCTATCTCTCTGTCCCTTCACTGCCATCACAGCCACAGGAAGGCCCTGGCAACCCGAAACACTGATACTATCTCTGCGCTCCTCATCTCCATCCTCCACTGTGTCGAAATCTTGCCCATCCCACAAAGGGAAACCGCTGGTGCACAACGGCCCATGGCATGACGTCCGTTTCTGTGGGTAGGCAGCTTATTGTAAATGATGTGACAGGTGTTCCCTGATGGAGGATGCAGAAGGGGATAGGACAGAGTAATTATGTATTATATATATTAAACTGGAAATCATCTGTCCGAACATTTGTACATCGCACGTGATAGATCATGGTGTCATACAAGCACAAGCAGTTATTTATTTATTTATTTAAGAACATACTTGATATTAACAGCGTATTATCATAAATTTATAAAAAACACGTTCATAAACATTAAAGGGGAAATCTTCATTTCAAGTAATCCCACACTCACCCTGAGTGTTATACAGAGAAGGACTTAGATTTCATTGAATACTCAACAAACCACAAGTTGTTGTGAAATTGTGTTGGGTAACAACATTGACAATCATTTCAGACAACGACAGAAAAATCAGGTAGACGATGAGATCTTTGTTAAGACCCATATCTAGAAAACAAGTCAGTCTATGGCGCAGAGTCTCTGTAATCACCAGGGTTCACAGTTTATTACAGCATGTACATTCAGAGCCACCACACATCCACCGGCAGGATTTCTAATGTGATACATGGAGCTCTGCAGGGTCACACTTGTCAAAATCTCCTTTTCCTTCAGTGCTACAGAGTGCAGGGACGTAGCATAGACGTACAGGACTTTTTTAAAGATCACACACATTTTAGTCCAGGGATACCTGTACACTGACAGTGAATGTGATAGGGTTAGACTAACCCAGGACCTTGATGTTGATGGGAAGGTGGCTTGTGACTGTGCTCAGATACTGGACTCCAGCGCTGCTCCCTCCTCAGCCCCTTGCAGATGTCGCTGTGACAGGATGTGTTTGAGGGTATCAAGCTCCTGTGTCAGCTGACCTATCCTGATCTGCAGCTTCTGGTTCTCCTCCTGCAGCTGGAGGGCTCTCTGCTGGGTCAGCAGGATTCTCCTGCGGGCCTTGTCCCGGCTCTTCCTCACAGCAATGTTGTTCCTCTCACGTCTCAGACGGTACTCCACGCTGTCTTTACTGATGCTCCTCTTGGTCACTGGGGCCCTCAGCGTCGGCAGGAGGAAGGGAGAGAAGTCCTGGGGGTGACAAGCACACATGTGTTGGGCAGGTAGAGATAGATGGTGGCTGAGGAATTTACCAAAAATGTACAGGAAAGAGGTTTTATCAGTCATCAACATATCATAAGCTGCAGGTCACCTGCTGAGCATTGGCCTGGCTCTGGTGGTGGATGGTGCTCACCACACTTGACGTGTTGCTGAGACAGGATGTCGAGTATGGCAGGTATGGCGGTCCCATCAGCTGCTCAGCCACTCTGCCCTCGCCAGCCTCCCTCATCATACCCTGAGACTGGCTGTACGGTATCATCTCCATATGGGCCAGGTGAGCGGTGGCTTCAGCCTGGCTGGAGGTGCCAGGGTTCAGTGCGTGGGCCTGACCTGGGAACGAGCTTGCCCACTCCTGGATGACAGACGACACCCTGGAATCAGACATCTGGATGGGGTCAGAGGCAGGGTGAGAGAGTTAATAGCTATTTTTACTCATAAAAAAAAGAGGAACAGATGTAAAACCCAAGCAACAACATAAAAAGTGAATACATTTGTAATAATATCATAATTGAATTGTTGTATTTTGTGTACTTTTACTTGTGACACTTTAATATATTTTGCTGACAATACCTCCCTTTTTTAATGGAGGTAAGAACACAGGACTACTACTGAGCTAAAGGATTTTAATTTTTCTTCCAACTTTGCTCAAAATTATACATATACACATAATAGATGAAGGCAGATTATTAAGCTTAGATAGAAAGATGACAAACAGCTTTCCAGGAATATAATTCATCATAATTAACCAGTTAAGCAGTGGCAGGTCAGAAAAAATGATTTATTTATAATATACGTTTTTTAACAGCTAAAAACCAATAAATAAGATCAGAAGAAATTGAACGATTAATATTTATGACAAATTTGTTGCTAATTGTAATTAAAATTGGCATATAACATACAGCACTTTTGCAGCTAATTGATAAACTAAACTGGGAAATAATTGGTAGATTAACACAAACATTTTAAAACAGATTAAATGGACAGTGAGAGTGTGAATCTGAATAGTTAACCGTAATTACATACTTTTATTCACTTCTATTCTAAATCAAATTTAATTTCAAAGCAGCAGTTTGTTTAACAGTAGTAGGATAAAGTTCTGACTTGACTCACCATGACTCTTCTTCAGGCTCCTGTGGTTGGAGATGGTCTGAGAGTCAGAGGCAGGTGCTGCTCTTTTGATGGTGTTGATGATGATAATGATCATGAACACTCCATCACTTCCTCTGTCTCTCTCTCTCTCACACACACACACGCGCGCGCGCGCATAAACGCTCAAACAAGGAAATCACTCAGAAAGAGGACAAGTAGCTCACAAACTATTAACGATTACATGTTCATTTTAACATTTGTATTTGTTCATTAAATTGTTCGGATTTTCCGCAGTTACGTGTATTTATTTACAGACGATACATTTTATTTGAAATAGTTTCATTCAATCGTAATAACACGAGAACGACACAAACGAGAACATACTGAGACAACGTTCGACCCTCTCCGGCTTCCGTACACCAGCTTGAATTCAAAATGGCTGCTCCTGTTGACAACGTGAGTAGAAGCTCAGCAGCGGCTAAATAAAGACATCGCTTTATTAATGTGATTTCTGTTAATAATATAGATAATTTTTGTGGATAAATATGTATTCTGAAATCGACTCTCATAGGTTGGTTGTTGTTTTGTTTGAAAGGCGAAGCTAACAGCAAACCACTAGCTAACGGCTATTGCTACAGTTTTATTTTTACTGTATCTCTGTGTGTCTAATTGCTGTTTACCTCTCCCACAGGATTTAATTGAAAGTGATTTGCCCAAAGCTGTTCAGTTGCTCACTGATCTCACAGAACAGGTAAGAAAATTAACACACTGAACACAAGAGCTCTAGATGTGACTCTTCATCACATAAACTGTCTGCGTTCTCTTCAGGTGGCCTCAGTCACGAGTTATGTCCGTGAGCTCCTAACTAAAGTCAAAGATGGGACATTGAAGACATCAAAGGTGAGCAGGGACATTTTAGATACGATGCCAGGTTCAGTGTTACTTTACTTTGATTAACTGGATGTTTGAGAATTTGCTTCACCTCAGAAATATCTGTAACTGACTTGTATCGTACCCAATGCACTATTTAGAGATTATACCACTGTACCTAATTTAAAATCAGTGGACACAATAGTGTGTGTTCTCTTTTTCTTGGCCCTGTGTGATTTGTCCCCTGACCCTGTCCTCTCTGCAGGGTTTGTCTTTCTTGGACCTTCGCTATCACTTGCTGCTCTTCTACCTTCAGGACCTCACTCACCTGATCAGCATCAAGAGCGAAGGAGGCAAAATAAAAGACAGTGAAGCCTTGGACAGACTGGTGACGGTCAGAACGGTGAGATGTTGTGATGGCAAGGCAGCTGATTGTCATCTGTCAAGCTGAGGCAGTGGTTTTATCAGTTTCTCTCTTGTTTTTCAGGTCTTGGAAAAGATGCGACCTCTAGACCACAAACTCAAGTATCAGATTGATAAACTTGTGCGTACGGCTGTTACTGGCAGTCTAGGTAAGACTGGTGACTAGATTTTTAATAATTCTGTGAAAAAGAAAGAAGGTTACACATATGAATCCACTGAACATTGCGGTGCAGGGTTTCTTCACAGTCCGTCTCATGTTTTGCCTTGAATTTAGCTGATAATGACCCACTGCAGCTGCGTCCTAATCCTGAGAATCTCATCAGCAAAGTAAGTCCTCAATATAGGTGATCTTGTAATCTATTTGTATACACTCATCACTTGGGAAGTTACTTCTTATTTTTATCATCACACTGGCACTCTCTCTATTAATTACACATGAATGTAGCATATAAAATTAAACAAAAATTTATTTGTTACTATGTATATTACGTTTTTTGAATCAATGTGCTCGATCAACCAAACAGTTGGATGAATCTGAGGAATCTGAAGATGAAGCTGAGAAAACAACAGCTTCAGAAAAGAGAGCAGCTCCGTCTAGTGGCAGGAAATATGTACCGCCAAAGATTGCCCCGATGCATTATGGTAAGTTTGTCTTTTATTATTTTCTCTCTTCTATTTGTAAATGGAGTTTACCAGTTCTGGATCCTATTGATGGGAATGTTTATTCATGCTTTGAATTAAAGCTTTTAAGATTTTTTGTTTTTCCTCTCTTGCAGATGGTGATATGACTGAGGCAGACAGGAAGAAGGCTCAGGTGGAGCGTCAGCGGCGTGCAGCCCTGAGAAGCTCTGTGATCCAGGAGCTTAGACAGCAGTATAGCGATGCCCCAGAAGAGATCAGGGACAGACAAGACTTCCAGAGCGAACGGGAGAGCCGTGAGGAGACACACAGGTCAGTCATTCTCTTCACATTTTGTTTTTTTTTTCCTATGGAAGTTCAGTAACACAGTATTTGGTAACAGAAGAAATGGTAAGGTCAGAGGCATTACCAAGAATTTGGACCATCTTCTTTTCAGAAAAAATTATGAAGAGTCGATGATGGTGCGTCTCAACATACCAAAGCATCAGAAAAACACCAAGAAGAGAGGCATGATGGCCATGTCTGGCCAGCTGAGTGGTATCACACACTTCAGTGACATCACTGCACTGACAGGTGGCGAGGGCAGACAGGTGAGCACTGACAGTCATCAAACATCTTGTTTTTGGTGCACCTCCACTCTCATCATTCAGCAGACCCGCTGATCTGACTCTGATTCTGATCTGGCTTTATAGTTCAATTATGATAGTGTAAATGAAAAGATTAGAATGATAAAGGGAAAATCTCAAATATGTTATTATTATGTTAATATTATTATCATTAATATTGCTTTTGTCTTACATGACACAGGATGGGGAAAACCCTCATCCCCAGAAAAAGAAGAAACTCATGAAAAAGAAAACCAAGAGAAGAGGTAAGAACATTACTCAAAATAAATCTTCATAAAGTATGAAAATTAGAGTTAGACAACATTAACTTATATTTTGTAATGTTCATTCAATACCCCCGTATCCACATTTGAAGCATAACTGTTCAATTAGCTTTTTTAAGAACACCTTTGCTTTTAGAAAATAAAGGCAGGAAAGAATTGCGACTTTTTTTGCATTTGAATCCTGTTTCATCATAATGATTCCTGATGTCTCTTTTGTAGCTTTCCGGAAGCACAGATAGACGTGACATATGGAGTCCAGTCATACAAGATGCACCCTGATGACATCCCAGCAGCCATTATTAGTTTAGTTTGTTTACTCTACTGTATCATTGCTGAGTCAGCTGTATTAAAAATAAGTGCCCTGCCACAAACATAGTTTGACTTTATGGAATATTTTAAATCCTGTTTCATCTTTTGCCATCAGAGGGCTTTTATCATATCGTGTTTCCCTATCAGACAAAAACGCAGGAGACTGGAGACAAATATGTTAAAATAGCCTTGTGTAGAGTGCACAGAGTTACCTGCACTAAATTAGATCAGATGATCTCTAACCATCGCTGGATTAATCGCCTCAGTTCGGGTTTGAGTCAGTTTGTTAGACGTGCTTTAAAGAAAGTCACAGACACGGTCTCATTTTTACACAATGTCTTTATTTTTTTTTTCCCTACTTACAGACTCATGGGTTAAAAATAAAAATTAAAAAAAGCAAAATGTTGAAACCCACTCCCCTTTTCAAAAGAAAAAGTCTCCACACAAACCCCACCCCGTCCATTCCCACCCAAAAACAACAACTCCGGCCCACTCCATTTATTAAATTAATGATCGTTGCTGTTAGATCGTCAGCCTTCCTCAGACAAGCCGTGACTGCACTGTGCCAAGTCAGAGAAAGGGGGCGCTATAAGGTTTGCACTGTACACCCTGGTCTCTGGTCCTGCCCTCCTCACTCTCTCTGCCACTCAGCTGTGTTGGCTTCAGCTCTCTGGATAGAAATCATGTGTAGGGTTGGCTGCCGATTACAGGCCGTCTGTACTGCAGTGTGTGTGTGTTTGTGTGTGTGTGTGTGTGAATGTGTGCATGTACTAGTGTGAAAAAGCACTAAAAGCATCATCAACGTTTGCTGTTGTAGTAAATGCCCCCTGCCGCGGGCCTGTGGTCACCCTGCCCCCCTCCCCCGCCCCCCCACACGGACAAGATGGGGTGAGTGTGCATAGCGGGAGCAGAGAGAGAGAGAGATGCTGCAGAGACAGTGGGGGGGGCCGGTGCCACCTGGGGAGGGGTCGTCAGCCTCCACTGGTCCTGAAACCTGAAACGACAAGAAGTGGTCTAATATACAGAGAGGAGGAGGGAGGGAGGGAGGGGGGAGGATCACAGAGGGAGGGGGAGGGAAAGAGGGGTGGTGCATGTAGGGGTTGCAAAATAAAAAAAACACAGGTGCTTGTCAAAAGTATGAAATGAGCTGTGGCCATGCCTGAGCTGACGGGGGCAGCACAATGACAAACCCCATACACAATGTGGAGAAAAAAGAAAAATATGCACATCCAACCCCACTGAACACCGAAGGTCCATCACTGTCCAGAAAAACAAACAATCTGCGGTGTGATGATCCAAAGCCAGGGGGTGGGAGGGTGGAGAACATGAGTTATACAATGCAAGAATGGTAGGGGTGAGAGGGGCAGAGAACGGCGGGTACAGAAAGGGTAGGAGTAGGGTGGGGGATAATATACTCCAAACCATGATCTGAAAACACAACAACACTTTGGCTGGTGGAAGTTTCACATATGTACGGTACATTAAAAACTAAAATGAATAGGCTATCTTCATATTGCTGCCCCCGCCTTGCCAACCCACCCCCTCCCACTTTTCTGGTGGTGGTGGAGGGTGAGTGGGTGGGCTGCGTAAGTGATGGAGTGAAAGCAGGAGGTCACAGCCAGACCAAAGGAGACACATCTGCAGCCTGAGATACTGTCATCCCCCCACACCACCCAACCCAAAAATCAACAACAAAGTAGTCTGCCACTGTGTTCTCCCCCAGTGGCCAAATGATACCTTACCAGGGCTGACTGCATCAACCTCGGCACACGCACGCTCACACACAATCGCACACTGCGGCAGTCAGTCTCTGTCCACCACAGGGTTTTCTTTTTTTCTTTTTTTCTCTTCTGGGATTCTCTTCTTTTATTGTTGGGGAGGGGGGGGGGGCTGTTTCACTTTTTTTTCTTTTCTTTTTTTTTTTTTTTAAATGGGAACAGAGAAGGGGAGAGGGGCAATAGAAAGGGAATACTGGGGAGGGAGGGGGTGTTTAGTAAGGGGAATACCACGATGTTGTTCGCCCTCGGCCCCTGGAAAAGAGAGAGAAAAAGAGGGTGAGTTTTGTTCTGGTTGGCTTAAAAAGACGACACCAATTTCCTGGTGTGACGTAATATAAATAGAATAGAAGGGGTGTGTGCATATGTGTGTATATACATGTGAACTGAAGTGGACAGAAGATATTGATATGGAAATGAATAACAGTGTTCAGTAATATCAGGAGACATACCATCTTAATGGTATTGTGCCTTTGTACAAATAATCAATGTGCAAAGAATAGGATATAGTGCTGAAAGCAGCTTTGTGAAGAGAGAAAAGTGTTTGGTTTCCAGATAGGAGAATAAAATGATTAGTGTGGGTGTGTTGGGGGGGACTGGGGGGGTGAGGGGACAGCAAAGGCCCTCTCTCTCCCTCTTTCTCTCTCTCTAAGTCTCTCTGTGTGAGAGCCGCCTCTGGGGTCTCTGTGGGGAAACACTGTGAGGACAAACAGCATCACATATAAACCCCAGCAGGATGCCATGCACATACACGTTCACACAAACAAAGTGGCTGACAAGGACTCACAACTGCGCCACCACATGACACATACAAAACCTAGGTAGCAGCAGACCTTACACACATAGACACAAAACAAATCTGTGGTACACAAACAGGTCCTACTGGGACTGAAACCAGTGGTCAGTAGCTTGATGCCGAGGTCAGGCTGCAGTAATGAACCCTCCTTTCTGGGAGTGAACACTAATGCTGAATTTGAGTGGGGAGTTGTGAATGTTTGTGCGGCTGTGAGTGTTCATGTACATGCAAAAACATTCAACATAAACTCTCTCTCACACACACACACACAAACGCACACACTTCTTCCACATCATGAGCATGAGCGCAGTCTGTGAGTCCTCTGGCTCACATTATCATCTTTCCTTCTCACTGTGCCAACTTGGGAAGATCAACAACAATGTTAATGAATGTGAAAGCACAGAACACACTAAGAATCTAAAGCTGTAAGACTAATGCCACTGGTTAACTCAGTGGGTTTATCAGACTGTGGCAGCTGGGGCTCTCCTCCAGGAAACACTGTTAAACCTGATTAAACAAAGAGAATCAACAGTTTGATACTTTAATCAACCATATCACTGAAATCCTCCCAAACTCACAACAGGACAAAGCAGAGATTAAAACACTCTGTTCACCACGGCTGTGTTCCCACAACAAGACAAGGCACCAGAGACGAGTTATTAGGTTCACACCAGAGCCTGCAGCTCAGTCTCACAGATGATTTCCTGATGTGACAATTGAAAAAAAGAAAAAAAAAACTATCAGGCCAGTTCAATTGAAAAATTCTGCTGCTCTGCATGCTATTCTCCATGGCTGATGATAACATATTTACCATGCTGTAACAGTTATGTGCAGCAGACATGCTGACCTTGAAAAAAGTTGCAAAACATAAACGTAGTTCTGACCTGAGTGAGCTACATTCAATTTTCACATTTGTATGCTTTCACCAATCACTCAAGGTGACATTTGGACTCAATGTGTAATTTAGAATTTGAATGATTTTCATTGAAAAGTATTGTACAATTTAATTTTAACAATATAAATTATTGCATTAGGTCATGTTCACTGTGACCTCACTTATCAAATCAAACGTTTGTAGATGCTTGAGTCTAGTGTGTGTCTATAAAAATGCATGATATGACAGCTACCAGAGGTGACGCCAAAGTATCTGTATCGCCCCCTTGTGGCAGACTGCAATGTAGGTCAAAAACAGCCCCTCTATGATTGCAGATGAAACTAATATAATACAACTCAAGAAATTAGCAAATAAAATACTCATCAGTATTATCACTGTAGCTTCCGGTGTGATTTAATAACATAACATATTTGTGCCTTGTACTGCAGTTTGAATAAATCCCAGGGAGTGAACTGGGAGGGTTAGGATATATTGGTATGTGTGGGAGTCAAAAGTGATATGAGAGATTCTGACCATGAACCCCAGATACTTTCTCACACTAAAGTAAAAGCTGGAGTTGTAATCCTTCTTGCCAAAATGGAAATTCATTGCACAAATACACTGGTCAAGGGAAAGGCCGCAAAATAAAAGCAAAAGATAAAAAACGGCTTAACAGGGGCTTATCTTAACTCAGCAAACTGTTTATCGCTTTAATAACAACCTCTGCATGAAGGTTTTTTAAAAGAAAATGTGACACTGAATATTAAACAAGTGCCAGAGCCTGAAGGATCCAGACTATGATCAAATCAGAATCTCTCAGTGTCACAGCTCAGAGCATGTGAGGACGATGGTACACTGATCACCATGTCTGGCACCACACCTCCTTTCTCAGTCTCAACATAAAAAAACAAGCTTGCACCACAGACAGAGCTCCACTGTGAGGCTACGACAGATAAAGATTATTAGTCACTTTGATTACTCACTGCCTGCAGTATGTTTATATGAAGGGTTAAGTGATTTAATCATATGCTGTAAACCCCAGGTTTGCAGTGACAAACCCCACATGGCCTTGCAATAGAAAAAAGGACCCCACAGTAGAGCTCTAAACAATCCCAGTGCAACACAATACAACCAGCAGTCCTTTTCTGAGTTTCACTGTAAATCACATTGTTTTTGTCATGTATACTCTGACAGAAATGAGCCAACTACAGAAGAAGCCCCAGCCTTTTTAAACAGACAAGAAACCCAATGACTCCACATTCCACCAGTACAGAGTGGTAAAATCAAAATGTTAAACATTACTGTCTTTCATAAGACTGAGTTAGCCCTGATGTAAATACAGCTCAGACCATGGCTACGCTCACACAAATAATTAATAGTCCACACTACAGCAATTTTAGGGTTCTAAAATGTTGCTTTGAAATATGGCTGCATGATTTTGGAAAAACTGGCATTGCAATTTTTTTTGTCTGTGATATATATTGCGATATTTTAAAATCTAGCGTTCACAATATAATGTAAATGTGGTGCAACAATAGCCAAAACAACTCCATATTTCTGACGCTGATTTTCTTTTTGCAAACAAATTGCTGTTTTCTGCCTCTGTTGCCTTTATTTGCTGTTCCGCACTCATTCTGGGGCTTGAAAGATTGGCGAGGGATGGGGGAAGGAGGGCGGGGCTGTGCACGCAGAAACACATGCATCAAAAAGCAACACCGTCTAATGGAGTGAAATAAATAGTGATTATAGTAAAAGAAATGATATTGGGCAGATATACACTGCCCCTGGTAGACATTTAATAAGGCTGTAGCATGACGTGTATGGTTTAAATTTGCCTTTAAAAATATCGGACGTCCCCATGATGTGAAAAACGCACATCGCAATTTCGATGCTCAAATGATATATCGTGCAGCCCTAGTTTGAAAACACTGCTGGCTATTTAGTTTGAAATCACTTGGGAAAAGTTTGAGTTGTGGAAACGATGACACAGTCAACCAAGTTTGCTTCCCGATTGGGCCTAATAAATCAAGACTCAGCTACCAGCATTAATCACAACATGGATAACAACTTACAAGGCTTCCAACACTGACTTTTAAACAGTTCCACCTTATCATGGGTCCAAGAAAAGAAATCCAATCTTTTCAGCACTGCTACTTATTTACACTAATACCCGCATACCTAGTGTATGCAAATGGTCATGTGATGTGTGTTTTCAGGCTCATTATGGGTGGAGGTAGTTTTCATTCTGAAATGAAAACACATTTGTGTTAACGTAGCCTTACAGAGTGAATTAGAGACCTGGGAAGGACAGACTGATGAGCACTACGTGGCTTTGCCTCCAATGAAATGGTTAATATGATGTTGCATACAATGAATCAATCAGTCCCACAACTAATGTAATGTAGTTTCTTACATAGCCAGATGCCATGTTTATGTACCCACAGTTTTTAATCATGGGCTCTAATAAAATTTGCCTCCCTAGATTTATTTAAGGATTAATCATCCGAGGAATCCATAGTGCTAATTTACTTGGAATTAGTTTCCATCATAACATGCAATTTCAATGCTAAAAAAAATCACAGATTGTTTACTGTACATAACTCTTCTACAACCACTTTAATAATCTTTAAAAAAAAGAAAAACCCTGACACTGAAGTGCACTAGGTAACCCACTGATAACTCTCACACCAGTATAAAATGTGTTCAATCTTGTTTTTTTCATTGCCAAACCTCTTTTCTATAATTCTATGGTAGTCTGTCCAGTTTGTCCAGTCCCCCTGTCTCTCAGTGCGAGCAGTGCATGCAGGTGCAGTATTGTCCCACATGTGAGAGGAGCGGCGTGTCTGCGTCAGCTCACCTGAAGGCCCGTCCTCTGCCTCTGGGTGGTGTGTAGCCACTGTAGTAGCGTGCCCGCGATGAAAAGTTTCCTCCCCGTGATCGAAAGCGAGCACGTGGAAAGCCACGGTCTGTAGTGCTGATACCTGGTCTGTTTGTTCTCTTAGCACCCACCTGATGAGTGAGGAGTAGAGAGAGTGTGGTTACAAATACAAAATCCAGAACATCCTTCTGTAAAAAAAAAAAAGCCGCTAGAAATTGCTGTTAAAATTTTTCATGACAAATGAAATAACAACATATAACCTCTGTTTCTAATCACACAGTCAAAAATAGAAAAGTATTCACATGTAATTGATTCGGTGATGATAAAAATGGTTTCTAAGTCACTAAAAATGTGACATCGACTGTTTCCTCTAAAGATTCACTTTTCATTTTAACAAATCACTGTGCAAAAAAGCTTTACTCTCCTTAACAAAAGAAAAAATCTGTTTCTTACCTTTATCTGCCTTCCTCTGAAAAGGGACTCATCCAAAGCCATGGCTGTCCTAACAGACTCTTTGTCTGCAAACTCAATGTAGGCGAACCTACAGAATGAAAAAAGGGTCACTCCCGCAGCATAGACACACAAAACAACAAACAAATATCTTATTGTTCATTTCAAAAGGTTAAGGCTATGTCTGTTATAAGTTAATGTGATTTGCACAAAGACCCAAAAAACAAGTTCTCTACACCAACAGTAACACGGACCTGATTTTGTGTTAAACAATCTCAACTCTCAAACCTGAACCCTGACTTACATCACCATTCACCATGGCAATGGGCAAGTAAAGAGTAAAGAGTCTCCATTTTACGCTAATGGAGCCACAAAGATGAATGTGTGACATTAATGTCCTGAAAAAATAGTAGTTGTTAAAGAGTTAGTGTTGGTTAAGGATTCCTGTCTTCCATGGTTTGCTTTAAACAACACTTAGTCAACCGTTTAAATGGTTAAATATTAGAATTTTCACTTATTTATCAAGTCTCAGAGTGTTGATTCATGTAGAATATTATTATACAGTATAATGCCCTCACATTTTTGACTTATTATAAAAGACAAGTCCTTGATAATAAACTATGTTTATATCAGTTTTATCAAAACTGATGTCTGATGTTTAAAGGGATCGTTGATATGAACTTTAATGAGTGGATGAAATACTGTGTCGGCCCCTTTAGTTTCAGTGGGAGGAGACAAGCAAAAAATTCAAGTTTTTTTTAAAGGAATAGAGACAGCATGGCACCGTGGGTCATTTCCCATGGTAACTAACCCTTCATCCACAAATCTACTGTCTCCAAACACACCCCAGCTTTGTTTGCCTTCTCTAAATAGATAAATGGCAACATTTTGTTATCCTAATGACATCACTGTTTTATCCAGCCCCAGTCACGCAGTGCCAAGACTTCATTTGTATCGGTGCTCAAAAAATCTGTCCACCCACTGAGGGACATTTCCCAGATACCACATCATTCATGCATCATATAATACAGAGTGAAAAATGTTTAAATAGCTGTTTTACCCTTTGGGATGCCCTGTGTATTTGTCACACAGGATGGTGACTCTGTTTACTGAACCGCAACCATGAAAATGAGCCTCGAGCTCTTCTGCAGTGGCACCGTAGTCCACCTGTAGACACAAAGGATAAAGTCAGATACAGCTGCACCACCAATACTTGAGAGATAAATATAATATATACATATAGACAGATATTTAAGCAACTGTCATGGAATTTGTGTAAGTGTATTTGTACATGTGAGTGCCAATGAATGTCCTTTAATGTTTACAAGGAGGTACAAGTCAACTCTGAAGAAGAGAAAGGCTTCTCTTGCTGACACTAAAACAAAAGCAATGTTGGCCGGGTGCGTCAACAGATCACAGCTTCATAGGACATTGCCGGGGGCCAACAGGAAACTAAGGTGGAGAGTCTGTTCTTAAGTGATCAAGTTGTGGTCTACTACTTGGTGATTGTGATGCAACCCAGAAACTTAACTAAGGACCTAATTTACAACAAGATGACAACCGACACATAATAGCAAAGTTATAAAAGTACACTGACGCATTCTCTGACAACATAAAAGTTACATTAATATTAAATCACTGGAGTGGAGGACTTTTGTTTTGCTGTTCACTCAAACTCAGTTTAGTTCATAGAGTGTGACTGAAGAAGGATTGTGGTGTCATCTTAAAAAAAAGCACAAATACACAAAGGCGAACAAAAATAACCTCTGTGTGAGACAACAAAGACCATTACTCACATTTCCGACATAAATAGATCTGCCATCTGCTTCCATCTTCTCCTCAATGGACATGATGACAGGGCCGACTGCACAAGACACATAATAATTCAGTTATGCTTGTGTTTCTAAAAATGTAAAGTCGTTCACATAACAGGAATACAAGACTGCTGAATCAAGGACAGGTCTGAAGACAATATTAGATCCTCCAGTAAGAAGTCAGGTTGGGACAAGATAGTTTTTTCAAGTTGGAAATTGCTTTAGGATTACATTAAATGTATTTTAACAATGTTTGATTATACTGCAAAATAACTGTCATTTACACCATCTTTCATTTTTCTGTGTAGCAGAATGCACTCAGTGTAGCTCCTGTTAAACCAAGGATGCAGTCATAACAAGAACCTGCTTTACTTGCTTTAAAAACAACTGTATTTCTTCAATTAACATTTATAGCAACCCGTTTCAATTTCAATATTTCTGTTACACTGTAATAGACTTGGGCACTAAAACATAACATTTTTTTCAGCATACAATGGTGTGACAAGGCGATGAGTGAGGCCATGCGGCCAAATGGGAAAGAGACGTGACCCACACCTAAAAAAAATAAAATAATAAAACCCACCTGGTGGGGGGCTCAGATTCATCTGTTTCTCCACCTCGTTCTGCAACTCCTTCAGCTTCTCTGCCTCCTCCTCCATCTCTCTGACCCGAGCTTTGATTGCCTCCAGCTCCTGCAATTGACACACTCCTTACATTATGGCTCACAATGCTACAAGTGCATTGTTTAAACAATGTGACTGTTTTATGCAAGAACAATTCCCACGCACTCAAAGTCTGACCATTAAAACACAATCACTAACCACGTGCACCATAACCCCACCTAATAATCGTAGAGCAATGAATACAGTTCATCTGCAAGATCTCTGCAAAAGAACTTGTGAGTGACGTTGCCCTGTCTGGTTTTGAACCAAATGAAATCGTCCACACTGGAACTCTTTCATCTAGGAATGTCTTGTGTCCTGCACCTTCACTGTTGTTACACTACATATCATTCCCATTTCTAAATTACCATCATCACCACCCACCCTAAATTTGGACACTGCTGCTTCCTGCAACTTGAAAGATAGGCCGAAAGCCATGAAATTAAGACCATCTTCCAACCATGACATCATCAAGAAGTGTTTAAGCCCTAATGGACACAAATGAATAGCAATTCTCAATACGCATCAAGCTAAAATCTAAATGCTGGGTAAAAAAATACAATAAGCACAAAAGCACTTCCATTAAATTTCAAGAGAACGTTTTAATCATACCAAAAATACAAACACAACACGGTTATTCCAAGCTTTGTTATAACTGTTTATCCTGGTAAACGAATCATGTAATAATGCATCTGACCGTGGGTATCTGCTCATGTTTGCTGCTGGCACTCAACAATTAAATATTTAAAATTGCGTTTAATAATCCGTAAAACGCAGATCTAACACAATCTGAATTAATTAACAAACTAAGTTAAATAAATTATTAACAGGCGTTTTGGAAGGTAATGAGGTAAGGAGACTAGGAGACAGACAACAAATTAAATATTCCAGTGGTGAGCACAGAGATGGAAGCCAGCCCTCCTGTCTGACAGTGGTGCAGTGCAGCACAGTGGAGTCACACAGCTCCATCCACGGCTGCTGCAGGGACACAGACGGACCGTGGCACAATAAACACGAGTGGATCTCCACAATGACACACAGACATTACCGCACTAGCATGATGTGCCCGTTAAACGGATACGTCAGATGTCAGCAAGCTTCAGCTCCGTGTCCACATCACGGGCGAGGAGGAAATAATCAATATTCACAGTGGGGCCGCTGAGGGCAGCCGACTCTCTGTGGCACCCTCCTCCCCAATAACTCTAACAAAACAGTGTAGGATGCAAACCCTGTCCCTGAAACGCCGCAATCCGTACACTACACACTCCCCCAGCTGACTTGGACCTGCACAAGGGAACAGGCTCAACATGAAAATAACATCGATCTGCCACCAAACACCACCATGACGGAGCCTGCAGACCTTGCGTCCTGCTGATGTCCAACACCAGCTGCCCTCCAACATAATAAACAAATAGTGGTCAGGTGTACTGGAGCCACCTCCACCACGGCTTTGTTGCACCCAGCTGCCCCGTTAGCTTAACAGCATCCCGGAATGTGGTGGTGGGATTCCAGCTAGCAGGCTAACCGCTGCTCCATGTGCAACTGTCGCATTTTATAAAGTGGCTGGTGATAATGGCCGACCAGGTCTCTGGTCATTATAGCTGCGGCACATGATGCCTCGGTGGGCTAAGGATGGCCCGCTGCTGTTGGGCCATTCACACCCCGACGAATGAGACGCAGCAGCGAGTCGCATAATGGTGACAGTACCGAAATAAAGCGTGTCGTTACCGTAAGCAGGTCGCCTTCCCGAGCAGATGGACTCGCACGGCGGCTGCTAGCGGCGGCGACCCGTCCTACCCTCGCCCCTGACGCCCTTCTGCTTCTCCGTCTCGCATTTTTCGCGACGAGTATTTTTTCCCCCCAGCGGCTCGAGCTGCTCCCTGGCGCAGAGAAACTGGTGCCGCTGTTGCGCCAAGATGGCTGCCGAAACCACGCATGTCACCACCCATTTTTACTGCACTGCGTGAACCACAATGGCGGTTAAAGTCGACCAGGCGACAGCGGGAACGCACACGGCACGCGACCCCACATTAATGAGAGAGAAAGAACACCGGCCGTCCGACCCTTATCGCTAACTAATCCAACCAAACCACAGCAAGTCCAGATCTCCATGTGGGCTCCCACGGCTCAGACAATGCCCTTCACTTACCGGGTCTTCGATCGCGGCCTCTCCCTCCTCTAGTCCAGGTTCTTCGTCACCTACACCCGGGTCTTCCAGCTCGGGATGTCCGGGATCAGAATCCAATAAGGATTCCTCCGCCAGTCCGTTACCGAACTCCGCCATCGCGCTGTTCCGGCTGTACCGACGCTCCTCGTGGCCAAACCAACGCTGCAGGCCCCGACTCTCACGCGGGAGGTAACGTTAGCGTGAGCGGGCGACGTAGCGAAAAAAAACGGCAGAAAACACCGCTCAGTAAAGTTGAAATGCGGAATAAACTGTACAATAGACTTCAAACTACTACTCAAACAGCACCCAACGATGGTCGAGGGGTGTACTCCGAACTACTGCCTACAGATTCGAGTCCTAGTTCCCGGTTTATTTACTAAAAATGTGTACACGGAAAGGCGAGGAAACGGTGCCGTCCCTCTACTACAGACATGGAAGCTGGAGGCGGAGCCACATTGCACTGCGGCCGTTAAACTCTCACTCCCATTCGCCAAAGCCGGATTCGTCACAATTCTCGCTTTAATCTACCGCGTCCTAATTGGATGACCGAGCTGACGTTTTAGTTCTATTATCACATGTGTGTCTTTAATTGGATTAGGTTTCTGTCAATCAAAATCTGGCAGGCGTAAGTCAATTAATCGAGCCAATTGTTGATCAGGTAACACAAACGTAACTTTAGTCTAAAGGAAAGAAGCTGGAACCGGAAACGAACAACAATCAACAGAACAATGGTACCTTTTATTTGTCAAAACGGGCATGAGTATGGCTAAAATTGTTTGGTACTGTATATGGAATAATGAAGAAACGAATGAATGAATCAAGCAATAAAAAACATGTCAAAATACTATCCATTATTCATAGAAACCACATTTAATGGTTAGTTGTGAGCGGAATGTAAAAAAGAAAATAAATAGCCTACTACGCAAAGGGAAATCCAGTTTTATCACAAGTATCTAAATGTTAGGAGTTTTAAAAATTTAGAAATAAACATGGTACTTCTTTTTCTTCAGGAAGCTTTTCTGATTGTAAATTCACTTTAAATTTATGTCGTAAAAAGGGGATATTTCAGGAGATATTTATTGTTTATATCAGTATTAAAACACTGCCTAAATAGTTATTTAGAGGGATTAATATGGTTTTTATTTTAAGTGTGTGTTGTGCAGTAAGGGCAATGTAAAACTAAACAGTTTCAATACAATAATTGTTTCATTGTTTTTATGCAGAATTATTAATAAACTAACAAATTAACATTAGCATCCGTAAAGTCAGCTGCAGACCAAATATTTCTCTCATGATAAAATGGTGTTATTAGTATAACACAGCAAATTTTGTAATGCAACTTACTTCATGTATGTCCAAAAGGTACCTTTCAAAAAATAAATGATTGCCCCAAAGTCAAAGACTTAACAGAATTCCCAAAGAAAACTGATCTATCTTGAGTTACATCCATCACCAGCTTTATTTAATCTTGGATTGATCTAAGAAATCAGATTGTGTTTCTACAGAAATATTTGAATGAATAAGTTATCACATTGTAAGATGAATATGCCTTATGTTCTCAACTAATCTGGGGTATTTGTAAGGGTTTTAACTGTATTTTTTCCTTGTGGTTGGATGTATTCAAAACTTATTACAGTAGTTCTTTTATTTCTTTCCATAACTGCTTGTATATCTTCTGAAACCCAGTGGCAATTACACAGATGTGTTTTATTGTTCAACTCATTTTATTTCTTTTCTGTATATCAAAGAAAGCATAATGGAGACCAAACACAAAAAGGCAAGAACAAGGGCGGAGGAAAAATAAGCTTAATCAAAAATCTAACCATTCATAACAACACTGCCACTATTATTGTTCAATATTCAAAGGAATACGCTTTTTGAGCAGAGGTGGCATTTAAAACCATTATGAATAATAATCAAAAACAGTGATGAGTAGTAATGATAAATTGTATAAGTAGTACAGTTATAATAGTGATAATCAAAGTGACAAACATAAGAGAATAAAAAGCAGATCTCCTCATAAAAACCTATCTAGTTTGGACAGTGCAACACCGTGTTTGTGTGTGTACATGTGTGTGAGATCCCAGTCTTGAGGTCCAAGCACTGCAGTCCTGGTTTTACAGACAAGATACAGTTTCCAAGTGGAGTACAGATTATTCATGAAATCACGTTGTTACTCTCCGTGTCTCAAAAACCACACCAAGTGACTTTTAATGTTATGTTAATGGCTGTGTTCTTTTCAAATGTTTGTAGCTTGTGCAAAAAAAATTGTGGACTAGTGCAAGTGTCAAGCCATGGGATGTCCTTTACAGTTTGCATTTATGAACACCTCTCCTGCTCTCTGTCGACCTCAAGATAGTTTTTTGGTTTTTGAATGACAGAAAGCAAAGGGAGGATTACTTTGGAATATCAGTTATTTTTAATATATTTCTTTACAAAAGTTCATGTTTTCATTTTGCATTTTGTTAAAACTATCAATAGTAACATTAATATACAACTTAAATTGAAGGAAAACATCTTTAGTATGTTATGTGTCCTTCAACACAGCACCATCTTATTAGCTCTCAGTCAACACACTTAACGTTTCCCAATTTGCTTCCTAGACTGGAGTATCCATTTGTCCCTTGAGGATACTGGTTAAACCCAACTGTCTCCCTTGTCACGATTCCCAGATGTCAGGTCGCTTTTCACAGCATATACATTACCAGAATTAATAACTCTGACAAACTGAACAAGACACGGGGACAGAAAAAATTGTGGTAAATAGCCCAATATAAGCTCCCTTCTATTAATATAGACGTTTGGCTTTGACCTTAATAAAAATCTGATAAACCAATTTTTAATTGCTTTTGTTGTCATTTATATAAATACTGAAGTGAATAAAATGTAGACCTTAACTTTATGTGGATGAAAAATTTACTAACATTATACAAAGATAACATGGGATTGAATTGATGTACCTGGTGGCATTGCCTCTTAAGGCTGTCCAATTTCTAAAACTCCTGCAGTAGGTGAAAACATCTTCCAATTGAGTTGAAGAGCTGTATTCCAAGATGAGATCCAAACTTCTGGGTGGAAGTTAAATCTAAGGGATTAAAGGAGTTTGATGTAAAAGAAAAATAGTTGCTAATTACGGTCCTTGGCCACAAGTATGATGAGAACTTTACAGAGATTTTTGTTCCGTTCCAGACAAAAAAGAAGACATTCCAAGACCCTCCCCCAGAAATGCATATGAAAGCATTTTGGAACAGAGCTCTTCTGCATCTTCCGAAATATTACTGTCACACCTAAAGCATGTTTCATTAGACTGGAAAAACAAAATCAATTTATTTGACTTGACTAATATTAAGGCATCCAACATGCATTATTGTATCTTTCCATAAAAAGACACACACATTAGAATGCTTAAAAACATTTCAAACAATGCAAAACGTGTCAAAGTGCAGTATGCCAGGATTCTACTTCCTCAGCCTGTTTTTGCCCTGTCTGTTTGGATTGTCATGAAAACTGTGAACATTTAAATGGGACATTTCAACAGCCCTGTTCTCTCTGAAGTACCACTTTTTTATTTCCCAAATCAGTAGACACAACTCTCTCCAAGTCACACTGCCATATCAAAATAAAAGGTGACAGGTGACAGTCAATACCAGTTAATCCTCTCTCAGTTCCCTCTTTAGTTCTGTTCTGTCAAGCAATCTTTGCTCGAGAAGTGAAAGGAGGCATAAGAAAAGCAATTCCACAGGAGCAAACTGGGAGTTACTAATGTGACTTTTTCATGTTATAATCCCAAAAAGAGTTTCTGGGCCCACCGTCAAATGGCCACTTCCAAAAAGGAAATACTTTTGCATCAGTCTGGAGGGAAGGATAGTTCAAGCTTGACAAGCTGAGTGCCTTTACAAAGTATAGGAGGGTCACTTAAGTAAGGTATTATATAACCACAGGGTTAGGACCAGAAATGTTTGAATAAAGTGTGTAAGGATGGAGAAAAAACTGGGAAGGGTTCATCCCTAATAAGACAGCAGCTGATTACGTGAGAAGCAGCATGGAAATAGCCTGCTGTTGTGTTGGATTCCTGGTGAACTTTGTAGAATAACGGATTCTTAGTCAGTGAAGGTTGAGCAAAGAATAGCGGGTGCAGGGGGAGCCAACTTCAAAAACTAAACAATATTAGCTTTTGATTAGTGCTCAAGTTTGTTTATTAAAATCTGAGGAGCCCAAATGGGTCCAAGAATAGTCAGTGTGCAGACCAATCCTGATCTGAGTCTTTAACTGTTGCTGGTGGCCGTTGCGGGAGGCGACTCAATAACTACCTCTCCTCCAGAACCAACACCAGAGCTGGTAACTGGAGTGGAATGAGAGACCTGTGAAGCTGGCACTGCACTTCCGGGTCCACCATTACCAGTGCCATTCTTGTTGACGAGCGTTGTTGGCTGGCCAAAGTTAGTGGTTCTCAGGGTTGCCAGATGACGTGGGGAGAAAACATGAGCCCGCGCAGCAGCACGGGATTCAAAGGAGACATTGCAGGCATCGCATCGGCCTGTCAGGGTCTCCTTTGGCACTGGCTGCCCAGCCACCGGGGACGTTGCAGGTTCAGTAATTGTCAGCTGAACAGGTTTGGGCAGGATCGGACGATTGGATTTGAGAGCGTTGTACTGCAAGTAGGTTCCTGAGCTCATGTCCACCTTTCCAAATGACAGAGGAGACTAAGAATGGGACGAAAAAGGATAATATAAATAGTTTAATGTCTTGTCTGTTTTGCTGCAGGTTACTTTAAATCAAAAAATATTCTTTATTTCAAACAGTAATGTAATACTTGCATACATTGTTTTATTACCACCAGTGCAGATAATGGAAATATTATAGCAGCTTTTTTCTGATTTTTGCCAGTGTCTCAGGAAATAATGTTTAGATTTTGGACATTTTTGATATTTCTTTTTCTTTTATAGCAGTGAGATAGATGCATAAGATTGTTTTGGGTTTAGGATGAGACGTGTTCAGAAATCACTGATTCAAGTCACAAGCAAAAAAAAAACTTTAAAAAACCCCAAACAAATAAATAAATAAATTCACCCAAATACTTTTCACTTGACAGACAATATCTAATGTAAACATATTGCTCAGTCATAGGAAAGATAAAGCTTTCTGGTTTCAGTAGACTTAATTACTGTTCTGCACAGTTATGTGATTGTGTGCTAAAGACCATTAAAATTAAAATACCAGAAATGAAGTCCACTTACCATTTTTTCTTGCTGCAACCTCCAGCGCTTCTCTTTAGCTCTAGTGTTTTGGAACCAGATCTGCACCACTTTGAGTGGCAGATTGAGCTCAGTGCCAATCGCTTCACACTCCATGGCATTAGGGTGGGCACAGGTCTCGTAACATGACTGGAGGATGGAGAGCTGTAGGCACGACAAGTGAGTGCGTGGCCTACGACTGGATGAATGGGGTAGAAAACCTTCTGCTGAGCTTGATTTAGCCACAACTGGGGTAGAGGGATTGGCCATTTTGGCCGAGCTTGGGGTGTTTGGGCTAACTGGTGCAATGCTGGGGGTGGGGGGAGGTGGGATGGTACAAGTAGGCGTGTGTGTAGGAAGAGCCAGTTGTTCTCTTGATAGAGTGTTGATCTTTATAGGGACCTTGGGGGTCCAGTAGTTAAGCCCATTCTGTTTTTGTGGCACGACTGTTGTGCCAGGAGGCCTGTTGATGAGGGTAGTGGGCAGCTTGGGCACCATGCGGTTAGTGGTCCCCGGTCCGCAACCCATCTCACTGTCATTGTCTCTTTCCTCATCTGTCTTTTCATCATCGCTCTCTTCTTGCAGCTTTCGTTTCTGGGGCGGTCGTGGGGCAATGGGGATTAGATCCTTGGGTGGAGCTAATACTTTGGGTGCAACTTTGACCATCGTGACGTTGCTGGTGGTTTCAAGCTTGGTCTTTGGCACTGCAGAGACACTGCTGCTCACGGAAGAGGCCCCAGCAGAAGAAACCACTTCTTTAGGCTTGATGGGGACAGGGAATACTTTTTTCACCACAACTGGTTTGCACAACTCCTTTACAGGTTCTCTCTCAGTCTTGATTAGGGTGCGAACAATTGGGGTTGTTGTTATGCACCCAGTATTGTTTGAAGTAAGTTTGTTGGAGAATATGGGTTTGGAGAGAGGCCAAGTAAATTTGATGAGAGGTTTGCCAACTGCTGCGAGGGTGCCATCGCTGATAAATCTGACCTCACCCTTTCGTTCCCTTGCCCTCATGTTCTGGAACCAAATCTGAACTACCTTCTTTGGAAGGTGAACCCACTCTGAAATCTGTTCAAACTCATGTTTCCCAGGATTGGGGTCTTTAAAATAGCAGCCATAGAGAATGTCAAGTTGTTCAGCTTGAATGATGGTTCTCGAACGTCGCATGTCCCGATATCTCTTTCCTTTTGCCTTCCTCTGCTGCTGTTCTTGTTCACGCACACCTTCCTTCTCTCTCTCCTTTTCTCGTTCCCTTTCCGATAATGTTGTATTTGTTTTCTCTGGCGCCCTCATGGAAATGCCTGACTTTGTCATGTTAGTGCAGTTGATGAGACTCATACTGCTGTTAGAGGGGGGCATGGCACTGACAGGTTCAGGCTTAACTTGGACGACTACCAGACCTTTGGCTGTAGGCCTCAGGCCAAGCCCATCCAGCAACTGCCCTTTCTGTGCTGCGATTTTGTCAGCCAAAGAGGATGAGGAAGAAGTAGATTTCCCCATGCTGAGGTCCAGAGCAGACTCACAGTCCCCACCATTTGAGAGATAGTTTGACATTTGGTTATGGGTGGAGAGAGACTGCGTCAGGAGAGAATTTGAGAAACGTGTGATGGTTGGTGGATTAGGAAAAACTGGTATTTTGTTCCCATCTCCAACTGAGGGAGTAAGGGAGAGCACATATGGGCTGAGGAACTGGGTAGAAAAGTGAGTGAGGGACAAGGGAAGTGAGTGCAGAGCACTAGTTTGAATCTCAGGATGGTCCATTGAGTGGGACTGCGAATTTGGAGGATCCCCTTGAGCCTCCAACTCAAGATCCACATCTGAGTCCTGTCTCTCCTTCTTCACCTCCACCTCATCACACTCAAACTCCCCCTTTTGCTTTTTCCTTTTGGCCCCTTGACCTACTCCACACTCCTCATCTTCATACTCATCCTCTGCATCAGAGAGAAAAACTGTTGTAGACCGCAAGACCTTTCCTCCAACTGACCCTCTGTCCCCATGGACCTCCCGTAGTGCTTCACCTTTATAAGGGCTCTCAGTACCCTCCCTCACAGACCCACTCTGACTCTCCTCATCAGACACAATGACAGAAGTGTAGACTTCATTTTCAGAGTCAGAAGTGAGACAGGAACCTCCCTGACTCTCCAATCCAAAATATCTCTGTCTGCGTTTCCTTCTGGTACTAGATAAATCTATTGCTTGACTCCCTGAGGCTTCAGCATCATCCTCACCTTCCGCTATAACTAGTAAGCTTTCCTCATCATCATAGTCATTGTCTGAATTCTGGGCCTGCCTTGTAAATCTTGCTAAACCTGGAAGTTGGTCTGACTCGGTAACCCTCTGCCTCTGCTTAGCATGTCGGGCCTGGCTCAGCCACCTACGTACCTCTCCCTCAGAAAGCCCAACCTCCCTGCCCAGCGCCTCACAGTCTTCACGGGGAGGACTTGCAGCATCAGTCTCGCTACGTGACTCAAAGAATGCCCAGAGAACCTCTGACTGGAACTCAGACAGCACTGGAAGTTCTGTATTAGACGATCCTATTGTACTACAATCAGATGGAGTTTGGTTGTTAGTTAAGGCATTTGTACTTGGACTAGATTTTGGGGTGCCAAGAGAACCACAAGGGCTAGTCCCTGATTGTGATTTTTGGGGAGTAGAATCTGGGCTAAGAGTAAGGTTTAAATTTATAGGACTAAGGGTTGAGTTGCTGGGCACAGATGCAGAAGGTGAGAGACTGTTATTGCGGAGGCTCTTCTCTGTGCCCGCTGGAGAGAGATTCAGGTTAGCTGCTTTATCACCTTCAAGGTCCAGCTGATTAGTCGAGCGGTCTCCATCTGTTGTGCTATCTCTGTGCACCTTCCCACTGTCTTCGTTATTCTCAGCCTTCACTTTTCTTTCTATATTAGGACACTGTACTTCTTGAGTGTCCTCCTTCCTAAGTTTCTCTGTTTTATTATTGTCTGTCATTCCACTATCCCCGTCCTTGATCTGAGACGAGACCTCAACTGGCTCCTCACTGTCCTGTCTCTGTAGTTCTTGCTCACACTTTGTCTGTTTTTGCTCTTCTGAGCAGGGCTGTATGTTTGTTGGCAGTCCTGCAGTGGGCCATTGGCTCTGTAAGCTGTTAAGTCTTTGGGTAAGGAGGGCTTGTTGGGCTGTGCTGAGACCTACAAATGGCACACACTGTGTAAGGAGCTGGCCTTGCTGGTTCTCTTGGTGCTGCTGAGTTTGGGCTTGCAGCCCGTTTAAGATCAAGGGCATGACCATTTGAGGCTGAGGCACGAGTTGATGTGCTGACGTACCAGGAGCAGCACTGGCCGCAAACAAGGAGGGGAGAAGGGAGTGCGACAGGGTGTTGGGACTCGATGTGAGGAGGGTAAGGAAGGCTGAGACTGCCTGAGCAGAGGCCACAGGGGAGGTCAGAAGGGAGGGAGCCACCTGTGAACTTTGAATCTGCTCTCCTTCTGTTGTCGTTGCCACCATCACTGTTCCAGGAGCAGCACAGTTGGTGGTGGTCACTAACTGGGTGGATCCACTTCCAGATGTGCTTGCTACAGCATTTGGAGCAGGGGGGTTGCTACCTCCTAAACCAGCAGTGGTCACTGTGCTGTTTGCAGCTTGTGCAACAATTCCGGCATTCCTGCTGCGGGTCTGGTGCAAGACAGATTTCATATGGCTCTCAAGGGTGATGGCATGATTGTAAGAAACTCGACATATAGCACACTGATAAGGTTTGTTTGATACATATGGCCGAGACAGAACAGGAACTGAGGGAGACTGGGGTTCACTTTCCCCTCCTTGTTTAGCGGAGCCTGTTGTCATCCTCTGAATGTGGGATGCGGAGTTGTAATGAACACTCAAAGCAGTCTTGCTGGGAAAAATTTCCAAGCAAGCATTGCATTTGAATGACCGAGTGTTATTTTCAACTGGCACACCATTTTTACTGACTGACTTTTCACTGGTGTCTGGAATTTCTGTGTTTTCAGTAGCCTTTTGCTGTTTGACTCCTGTAAGTTGATTTCCCTCCTCTTCTTGCTCGGGGTCAGCTTCAACTCCCTCCTGTTCCATTATTCTCTCTTCTGCCATCTCTTTTACTCCAGGGGTGTGGGTAGCGTCTGAACTCATGCTCGATTGACAGGGCTCTGAACCGTCAACTTCAGTGTGCTTCAGTTCTGAGGATTCAGAATCTGAGAAAATAAAAATGATCACAATTACAGTATATCAAATTGTATACCAAGTTCAAAACAGAGGTACACTTTTATAGCATTTATTTCTCTATCAACCTTTTTTCATACACTCAACCAACATCAGGGGCAAATATCTGCTCTCAATGCATTTCTTTATTCCCTCCAGTGCTTAAAGAGTTCCAAAACACTAATACCATTTTATTACAAACAGAAGGATCCAAATGATACTAATCCATTCGTTAATAGTATGTACATTCTTATGTTGAATTATGTAATTTACTTCTCATGATTTTATATTTCTCGCGCTCACCTGAGGACTTTTGAGCACATTTGTCCTTCTCTGCTGCACTGGCACTCTTTTTTAGAACAGCCTGTTCAAAGATAATAAAAAGTCAAAAAAATCTCCACAAAAACTTTCGCTTTCCTATACTTCCTTTTAGGTGGATTGATTTCCACCTCACATTTGAGAAGCACAGCACATAGGCGTGTCCTATTAATGTGTGGTTACAATACACATACCAATTATGGCCTACCTATAATTTGAAAATGACCCTAAAGGCATATATTAAGGTGTCTCACCAATTCATTCAGATCAGTTCCCTTTTTTGTATGAACCCCTGTGTATTAAACTGACAGTACAACAGTTCAGATGTGCTTCTTTGTGTCAAACCTGTTATCTTAGCGACAAATACTTTTATTCTGATATGTGACCAAACTGGCTAATCAAAATAATGCAACATTACAAAAGACCTAGTGTTGACTGCCTAAAGTAAATTTCCACAAAACAGACAATGCCACCCTTTGTCACAACTACTAATTACTTATGTGTTAAGTTAAAAGTGCTAAAAGTTATACAGATGTCTGTACTATGGGATTTAAGTTAGACAGAAAACTTTCTTTTGTTAAAATATCAATTGAAAAAAACAACACAAATTATGATCCTTTACCTGTGCAACTACTATAATAATATGTCATATGTAGTAGTATATACCTGATAAAAATTAGCCATATGTTATTAAGTAATAACAAGGACAATGAATAATTAAAATACCTTCCAATGTACGTGTGCTTGAACAAACAAAAGATTTATGAACCAAAGTAACCATGTTTCAGACTTTAGAGTGTATACTACGTGCGTTGAAAAACAACCCTTATTAAATATCTATTTGCCACATTGTACTGCCATACTTACAATGTCCAGCAGTTTGTCAACACAAGATGGAAGTACGCTGTGTTGCTCGGTGAGATGTAAAGACAGGGAGGATCTGTCTGTTTGGCCTTTTTGGCAGAGGGGGCACAGCCACTCTGCCAACCCATTGCTTTCACTGCTCAATGTCTCTCCACACTCCTCCTGCCAAATACAAAAACATGTCTGAGAAACCGACTCTTCCTTAACATGCAACCACTTATAAAACACCTTATACATTTGTGTAAGATGTAAAACATTAATTACATGTGTTCATTATCAAATGTACTGTTATAATTTCACCATGTGCTGCAATGTTTGCCTACCTATAAAGGATACGTTAAATAAGCATGTAACAATAAAACTAACTCTAGATCTTTATATCAGTCCGACTAGTTTCATTTGTGACTTCTTTGTAAACATTAACCACGCTTTGTAGGGAGGTTCCCAACAGACTGTCGGCACTGAGTGTGTCGAATTACACAGTAACACAATTGGTTAAAATGACACCTTTGTGATGTTGAGGACTATCCCTCTAGTGCTTTCAGCAGGTTTTACACTCCACTGTAACACACTGGGCTAAAATTAAAATAATACCATTGTTCCAGACGTCTTTGCATTCAATCCAACCCAACACGCTGCTCTAATATCACATATACACATACATTTATTAAACGCAGGGTGAAGGAGAAGACGCAAGTGATAACATGTGCTGCCTGACAATTTATAATCACTAAGTGCCCCTGCCCCCTCCCTCCTCAGTTTTGACCAACTCGGGGAGCATGTGGCCAACATGTTAACTAAGATCCGAGATCATAGTGAACTCCACACGCAGTCTGACGCCGCAAGTCAGGACAGACCTCACAGCTTTGCTGTAATTTACTGCAAACATCCATAATCCAAGATGCAGCTGGACATCGGTTCAACGCCACCACTGCTACAGTCCTCACTTCCTCCTCATGCCAATTAGCAGGCTAGCGAGGTTATTCGACTCCATAATGTTCCCACAAAGCTGCATCTGCACACTACACCGTGTTTGAACACCCCTCGTCACGATCTCATAATTAAAAACGGAGACAGAACTAGACCGACGTCTCTCTGCCCATAGTTGGCTAATTAATGAGAAGTCTAATTAGCTATGCCGAGCAGAGATGAATCAATTAGCTAGCAGCTAGGGTGAGCGGTGGCTGAAACGTCGCATTACAGCGGTGTTTTTGTGGGAGCCGCTGCCGTAGTTACGTGGAAATAATCCTGCAGCGAAAGCCGCTCACATCTGCCCGACAGGCGCCTCTTACTACTGGCTGCTGTCCCCCAGTTAAACTCATCGACTAAAAGACTTAAAACAGTCGTGTGACTTTGCTAGCTAGCCTGTTAGCTGGCAGATAATTAACTGCCCCCCACCACCACCTCCCCGCAACAAACTCTGCCCGGTCCAGGTGGGAACTGCAGCTCCAGCTCACCGCCTGCTTCAGCGGGGTGAAAAAAACAAACATCTCACAAACCTCGGCCTCGCGTTAGCTCCGTGCCCCGGTGGACGAGGGCTTGTAGCGCCGCTCCGCCGCCGTAGCCGCTCAGTGCAGACCGAGGCCTACACAGCCGATTAATTAACGAACGTGGCTCCGCTCACAGATGTGTTGGAGAACACTCGCCCCCTCCTCCCGTACCCCCCCGCCCAGCAGACCCCCTTAGACGCGTCCTAGCTCTGAAATCCACACCTAAAACGCCTCACTGCAACACATGTCCATGTAAACTATAATTTCAGCGCTTGTGCCGTAAGTGGCTGTGGGGAGCAGTGAAGCGGAGGACGGGCGCCGCGGTCGGGCCGACGGTGGGGGTGGTGTCGGAGAGCAAGCGAAAGAGACGAGAGGCAGAAAAAAGTTTGGCTTTAATGTTGGATTTGTACGCGGGATCGGGTCCGGAGGAGACTCGCTCCGTCGGCGCTCGGTCCTCCGCCGGTCGCAGGCCCCTCTCCGGCACAAAGCAGCGCAATTAGTCGATCGCGATCGCGTTTAATTAAGTTGAGAGCAATTAGCTAATGCGTTTTACCTGCATGGTCTCCGCTCCAGCACACGCACACACGCACACGCTTCCTCCGTGGCTCCTCAGAAGTGAAAAGTTTTCTTTCCTGCCCTCCCTCTCCTCACTCTCTCGCTCTCTCCTGCTCTCCCCCTCCCTCTCCCCTGTAGTAAACAGAACACAGCTCCCCCCGAGGCTGGCCGCTGACATTCAGACGGACGCGGAGATAAAGCCTTATGTAACCCACGCATCACAGTTATATTGTTATGATATCAGCGCCGATCATTCATCACTGATCAGCGGGGCCTGATTAGACTGTGACGCACGGATATGCTGCCATTAAAGTATGTGGATCACAGGGCGCCCCCCCCCCCCCCCCCCCCCCCCCCCCCCCCCCCCCCCTCAACCCCCCCCCTCTTCGCCCCTCCCTTTAATATTAAACCTTCCTCATTCTCACATGAAAGGTGAATTAGATCACGGACCTCATCCTGTCCCTCCGGACTGTGACACGGCGACGGCCTGATGCTTGCGGGGTGGGACACATGTGGACCGCGCCCTGCGTCTTTCCCATCAGACGGTTGGTGCGTAGACACCGTGGGGTAAATAATGATGAAGGAGGGCGGATTAAAACTGCACCATTTATGCCCCTGCGTTACTGGGGCAGGAGGTGAGTCTCCTCAACACCCTCATAGCTGCCCGTGACTGCGCCTGTGCAGAATACATTTTGCTGACGTGTAGCAGCTGTTGTGCTTCATCCATCGCTCTGTTTTGGACGCCGAATTTCGTGGGTATACGGACCTGACCTGTGAAGGTGTGTGGATCTGCAGTTCTCGCCGCTGCCGGTCGTTTTTACCCTCTCCTTGGCTCAGTTAGTTGATTGTGACGCCTAGTTCAGTCTAGGCTGCGGCAGCTGCGTGGCTTGAATGCGACGAGACTGATTAGACAGGAATGTTGCTTTGTAACAATATATAACTGTTGGCTTTGCATTTACAAAGCGTTTACTAAAAGTTTACAGTTTGGGAAATAAATCAGTACGAGAGAGAATAACTGGGATTTATTATCACCAAAACAAGGATAAAAGCTAAACATTGGTTTACGTTGAAAAAATATATATTCAATAAAAATTTTGTCCAGATACTCCTTTGATTAAAAGGTGGTATTTTAAATTAAAGTTAAGGTTACGTGTTCATGAAGAGACAAAAACGGCTAATTTTTCTTATTGTCATTCTGTATTATAATAATTATATAATTTGCTGGCGTATTACAGTGTATATGTATTTTTATACCCTTGTTTTGTCTACAATAATGCATTATATCTTACATTGTCAATTATAATGTAATAAATAAACCTACATACTGTAGTAACTAGTTACTAAATATGTAGTGAGGAATAACCAGTATCTCTTCTTTAAGAAATAAATCATTACAATGTATTATTATATTAACATCATCAGAATCAGAAAAACGTTTTTGTATAATAAGCCAAATATGTTTTCCTCAGTGAAAAACATATCCGAAGGACTTAACAGCTGTCTTTTATGGTAGTGATTACAAAGACCTATGAGCTTAAAGCTGGTTGAAGTTAATTTAGCTGATCCTACAGCTCTGTTGGTGTTGATGACACTGTCATTTCAGATGAGCGTGGAAGTGGAGAGAAAGTTTATTTGCAATGCTGACACGCTGAAGACATTGGAGGACATCGGAGGTATGTGTTAAATCTGTCTACAACGCATAAACACATGGGTAAATTTAGAGTTGAGGCACTTATCTGACACTGTGAGCCTTGTCAAGGTGGAATGGCTCACACAGAAACGCTTTATTAACCATTGATTGCCCTCCTTTAGTGACATTGACCAGGTGTGTATTACAGGTATATTTAGCCATCTACCTCTCATCCACTCTTTTTCTTTCCTTACAGTGTGTGTTGGTCAGCGCCAGTTTCATGACCAGTATTTTGACAACCCCCAGTTTGATCTGACTCTCAGAGACATGTGGCTGCGAAAACGTAAAGGATGCTGGGAGCTTAAGTGTCCATTGGCAGCAGTCAGTTGGACAGAAGAGAACAGTGCAGAGCAAAGCCAAGCAGCGAAACTGTGCACTAGATACAAGGAGATAACCAGTCTGCCTGAAATTCTGCAGAGAGTGAAGGAGGTTATAAAAGACGTCTGTGAGAACAGAGATGCGGAGAAAGCCTCCTCACATCAGGACAAGTCTTGGCTGAGTGAACTGAATCTGGTGTGCTTTGCAGAGTTTACAACAGTGCGACAGTCTTTCACTTTAGAGGAAGAGGGCGTGCAGATAGACTTGGACCAAGCTGACTTCGGCTACCATGTGGGGGAGGTAGAGGTGGTTGTGCCAGAGGGAGGAGATGTGCAGGCTGCTCAGGAGAAAATTGAAAGAACAGCTCAAAAGCTGGGTCAGCTCAAAACTGATATATTACTCAGGCATTTAAAACCATAAATACCACGAATTGTGTTCATTAGGTATAATATTCATTTGACATTGTTCTTCCTCTTCACAGGTCTGACTGGAGATCAGCAAGTTGAAGGAAAAATGCATGCTTACCTTAAAAGATATCAACCTGAGCACTATGCAAAATTAAGAAGTATGCGTTTTTTGTAAAAGACGAGTGTCTAGGACGTCTGTGAACTGAGGGATTATTTATGACAAAAAAAAATTAAAGATGCTGTAAGTGGACCTGAATCTCCCAAGACACATTCTGTATTTTAAAATATAAACAGCAACACACCTCTTCTCTCTATCTGCGCTTTGTCGTCCTAAAACAACAGCTCTGCCATAGTCTGGTCATATCACTGAATGTAACACAAAAGTAATAGCACTGAAAATAAATGGTTAAATATAATTGTTTTGTACTGTGCTGTGTAAAATCAAAGGTGATTAATCATATTAGTCACCACCAGATGCAGTGCAGGTGGTTAAGCTGGTTTATTAAACCACACGGTTAAGATCTTGGACTTGGTTTCCTGTCTGAAGCTCATTTAAAAATCCTCACGTCCATCGTGATGCTCCAGTAATTTGAACTATGAAATGAGACTATGCAGGATAATTCGTTCATGAATAACTCACCCAGATTATATTGTACTATATATATATATATATATATATATATATATATGGATAGATAGATAGATAGATAGATAGATAGATAGATAGATAGATAGATAGATAGATAGATAGATAGATAGATAGATGTAGATATATATATAGAGAGAGAGTGTCATCTTCCATTCCCTGTGAAAGGCAGTTGAGTTTGCCTTGTTGGATTGATTTAATGGAATTTAATGGATTTTTTAGGTAGCGATAGAGTACACTTTTACAGAGCGTGATAAGTTATTGTTAAAACTGAAACTGAATTAGTAATACGACAGACACTTGAGTGATTGTCACAGAAATAATAATTACAGAACAAACCGTGGCTGATGTAATTCCCTCATCATTAACTTTCAGTCAAAGCACTCTTTGCCTATTCACCTGCCATGACATCTGAGTTTGCCTACACAAAACACTTTGACTTAAGTTATTAATCAGATAAGTAAGATTAGATAGATACGGTCCTCACAAATTAATTAACATGGAAGCTTCAAAGCATTGCAAAGAAACATGAAATTGGCAAATGTAATTATCTATCAAATTAATGCATCAAAAACAGTGATAAAACAGAGTTAAATTGAGCTATACTTAATTTTGAATGGTTACAAAAGTATTTTGAAATTGGGAAATTTTGTTCTGTGTTCCAGGAAATATTAGGTGTAAAGTATACGATCAAACATTGTGGGAAAAGTCTAATCTCCTTGGGCTAAGTAGGAGAACGGAGTCACAATCATGTGGTCTCTAGGTGTGCTTACTGGATGAAGTCATTGAAAAAGGAGACGTTTTACTGATCAGGTGGTATTCATCATGGCTGTATTTCTGCCAGAGGTAAAAAGTGACTGACACTTCTTGGATACATAATTTATATTACATGTTCTGAGTATATATATTGTAAAATTCAGTTTTGCAGCGTGACTATGGGTGTTTAGTTAACAAATAACAAGTCATATTAATCATCCTGAACAAGAACAGGATCTTGAGTCCTGATGCCTGTTTGGAAAGTAAAGAAACATTAAGCGCATGGAGATTAACTTAGTGGATCCCTGGTCTTGGTCTTATAAGAAATCAATTAAGTAAATATAATTCAGTGATTTTTGCATAACCATCTCAAATTTGACCAATTGTTTTTGTTCCCAATCTTGTTTCGTAATTTTTAAATATTAGATTTTATGTTGATTTCTTTTTTCTTCTTTAGCTACCATAGTGCATGGATATATGCATGTCTGCAAAGTGGGTGGCTTTGAAAGGGAAGGCTTTGCCAGGGTTTTTTTCTGGTTTTATCTGGGGTGTGTCTTTTGTAGCCATAGTTGCAGGAGTACAATAAATTCAGTCAGTAAATGAAGTCAATCCATGTCTGTTTCAGTATGCATTTTCTTGGCAGATATTGTACTGACATGGCAGCCAGTCTTTGTGCACAAGCACAACAGAGTCTGTCATGTTTTAGTTGGTTAGAGTACTCCACCTTGCTGCTGTTTGCCACACCACAAGTTCACAATGACAATGCTTTTATCATGTTACATATAGTAATGGATGCAGATGCATGCTCTTGGTTTGAAAAGTAATGTGAATACAGGAAGTGTCTGAAATCTATGTTCTTTAAAATGGCAAAGAGGGGGTGGTTCAACTGGTTGCAAAATTAGTGTGTTTCCAGAAGAAGAAGAATACTTTATTGATCCACACAACGGGGAACGGGGAAAAACTGCATTTTTACCCAGGCCACATATAAATGAGTACATTGTGAACAGACAACAAGTACTTTACACATGGCAAATACATGCAGAGCAGAGGGCTGCCACTAGAGGTGCCCGGGGAGCGAATTTTGGGGGGGGGTTAAGGACCTTGCTCAAGGGCCCAAGGTGATGGACGGAAGCAGACAAACGGCGGCGCTTCTCCCAATTCTCTGCCAATCTGGGGTATGAACCAGTAACCTCACGTTCCCAAGCTCGATGCTAGCCCACCTAACGGATGGTGGCTCTTCACCCATATCTTTGGCCGATCCAGGATTTGAGCCTTCAATCAAAACAGCATTACTTTAATTCTCTAAATTACGCTGCAGTAATTATTAAATTGGCAAATGACTTTCTTTTGGGTGTGACCCATAGGACTGGCAGCCCTGATTATGCAAAGTGCTTTTTTTTAAATGTAGATCGAAATACAAATGTACAGGTTGTAAAATTCATTTAAGGTTACTACACAGATGCAACAAAAAATTCCTTCACCCATAAGAGAATGGAATACGGGCCTGTTTTAATGCATATGGAAAAAACAAACACTAAACACAAACACTAAAGTATTTTTGTTTATGTGGTTTGTCTGCTCTTCAGTGAGAGTATCAGTTGTCAGCACAAGAGTTTTAAAATGATTTACAAGCATGTATCGTAGTAATGAGATTCATTACTACAAAAATATTTAATTGAATATTTGGGTAATAATGGACGCTTTAATGGCGTACCTTTGAAAAAAATTACTTAATCTTATTAAAATAAAAGTAGACATCCATTTGGTGTGCAAAGTTTTATAAGTTTGGTGTGCCTTTGTAATTTGTGACTTGCACATGCAGAGTAAACAGAGTCGACCCAAATTAGTCCCTCAATGCGCATGCGCAAAGGTCGAAAACAATGCTGCTTCCTCCGCTTGTATTGTCCCAGATGCGATCACACCCACGAAAATGACGTGGAGACGAACGCCATCGGCTGGTAGTCAAACCAGCTTCCAGCGACAAAAGCCTCCTGCCACCACAAGTGATCAGTAATTACAATATGAATACGATCAGGCATAATCCTGTCATTTATGAGACAGAACACTCAGATCCGTTTCTTGCTATATGCGGACTATGCATATGCACAGGGCCCCACAAGTCACGAGGAGGACCCAGAGCTGAATTATCTATATAATTACCCATCTCTATCCCTCACATGCTTAAAATAAACATAGTATATTATAATAAAATAAGTCACGACGATACGCTGTTTGGTGTTTTCGTGGCAAGATTAAGTCCTGACGTCACTCACTAGACTTACGCAGCCAGTGACGTCAGTCAACAGGTACGATAGGAATGATTTTAGTAATATGGCGAAGACATCAAAAAGAATTTATCCTTGAGAGGAGGAAAAACGAAAGAATTTGGATTATTGCTATAAGCACTCTTCCTCTTTGCCACACTTATTAGCATATTTATTGTGACAGTACAGTTGATTTAAACAACCTTGCCTCCATTCCTACAGCAGAGTTAAGATTTTGATGGAGTACTTTGTGTCGCTGTGAAAATGTAAGTTGTGTTCCTGCTTAAATATGTAAAGACACAATGTCTGTTTTATTTATTGTCAAATTGAGGATCATTTTGTTTTTGTATGATCATGACTGTAGTTATTACTGTACTAATTTGCTTGTAAATTGTAACAAATTGTGGTATACAGTACTTACATAGGGCCCCCACAAAGCTAGAAGGGCTCTAAGATATATATAGTGCATATAGTGCATCACGTGACTGGCGGGCACGCGCAGTTTTTTTTCCACACGCGTTTGTAAACAACATGGCGGCGGTCGGAGTGGCCCTCTGTTCTGACTGACCCGACAGTGAGCTGTCAAACGTTTAGCTTTCGGGGCTAAGGACACGTCTGTCGGGCCGTGTTTCACGCATGACAAACTGCTCTGTTAGCGAAACAAAGCGACCTGGAGCGACGCGCTGTCAAGAAGACCGTTTGACAGACAGACGGTAATGTTTAAAACGTTAGCGTCGCTGGCTAGCACCACAAAAACAACCAATACTAGCTAACAGACTGACACAAAGAGACCAAGCGGACAGGGTTGACACATCCCGGTTTGATCTGCAGCACTTCAGCAGTGTTTTATTGTTAACAGACTGATGTGTGATGACGTGATGATCTGTGTCTTTCCCTTGTATTGTTTCCTAACTTCGATTTGACCAACGGTACAGTGTCAGATAATTACACACTGCTGTCCCACCAGGCCCTCTTCAGTCTATGGGCTCTCAGTCCAGTTCTGGGATGTCTGGTGGAAGGAGCTCCTCCAGTGACAACCCAGCAGAGCGGTCTGAAGCAGGAGAATCGAACAGGAGCCGCAGGACGGCGGACAGACAGACAACAGCAGCAGCAGAAGAGGACGTCGACTTAGCTGAAGTTCTGGCTTACTTACTGAGAAGGTGAGCTGCCCCAGACTCTAACACAAATGGCACTTAACTGATTTTAATCTGCTCGATTTGAAGGTTTGTTTTGAACTTAAAGAGGGATCTGTTCATGCAGATCATTATTATTTTGATAACAGTCAGACATAATTACTTTCTCGGGACAGCTGAGAAACTAGGTGATCACCAAGGTAAACAGTCAGGTTGCTCATAGATAAATGGATAAATAGACCCCCCATAGATAAATGGAGGGTGGGTATTTCCCAATCATTGTCCAATTTGATTGTAACGCTGCTAATGTCGCAGGGACCCTTTTTATACTATAAGTGCAGTAGCCCATATCCTCTAAGATTATAATTACCAATGGGGCAGAGGATCCATTTCTGCTGATTTGACATTATAACATTTCAAGCGTGATCCATGATTTAGAGTTTTTTTAAATTCCTGCTTATGCACTAGTGATACTCATGAATGGAATAATTGTTGAACTGGGTTTGCATGTGCAGGGGCCAGGTCAGACTGGTCCATGGCAGTGGAGCAACAGGGCTGCAGCTCGTCCAGTCATACTCTGACTCTGACGAGGACAGTGATGGAGCCTGGGAAGGTCGGCTGGGAGACCGTTACAACCCTCCTGGTAACCACCCTGCTGACACATTTCACTGTTCAGGCTCTATAGAGGATAAATACATACCTCAGTATTTTACAGCTCCTCATTAAAGCTATCGTGCTATGTCTTATCCATTAAATTAGCAGAGACAAATCAGTGTATTGTATGTGGCCTGTCCACATGGATTTGTGTCAGATGTTTTCTGTTTGTGTCACCTTGCTAGTGGACACCCAGCCGGACACATTTGAAGTGGACAGAAGTGAGATTCGAACTCAGATCCTGTTGGCCACTGCCTCGTCTGCGTTGAAGGGCCGACACAGTTTCACCCACATGTTGACAGAGGTCAGATCACTGAGACACAAACTATCATGCATGCAAACTGGCAAGTTTTATGGAGTAAAGTGTTAAATGGTAGAGATGATAAGTTTAATTCATATACCTCTACTTCAATGTCCATTGTTTTCATCCCGTGTTCCCGATAAATACCACTCATACTACTGTCCTTCCAGGAACAAATATGTCCAAATATTTCAGATGATTTTAGTCACTTGTGCAACCATCAGAGTAATTTAATGTTGTCTTTTCTGATCCATTTTAGAGGGAACAAGGCAGATGCAGAGGCTCCAGTTTTTCTCATGGAGAGTGCAGTCGGATCCGCACGCAGTAAGCTTTTTACACTCTTCACATATCTCACATTTCTTAAAAAATTATCAGATGGTGACACAAAAGTAATATCAGTTAGTTTAGTAATGCAGCATTTTTTTAAAAAAATGTCTTAAGTAAGCATTAACTTCTGTCAGCTAATATTAACCTGATTATTTCTTCACAGTTTCTTGCCAAACTATGTGTCACACAAGGACACATACCAGCAGAAAGCCTTCTGTGGAGTGTACAGTGAAGATGGCAACATGTTCCTCTCTGCCTGCCAAGGTAAATAACTTATCCAATGTGAGAACCCAGAGAAACAGATTCAGATATGTTCTATTATCTGATAATAATAAACTTGTTATTCTACAAAACTGTTGCTCAGTCACAGAGAAGCATTTTTAATCCTTTAATTGTCTTGATACACAGCATATGAAGCACTGTGTGATAGTCATTCATCCTCCCCGTTTAAAATGTCACAAGGTTTTTTGTTTTTTTTTAATCTAGTTGCTGTTTTGCAGACAAACAATGTGGTTGAGCTGTCACTGAGCCCAATCATTCGATTACTGAATTAGGAACAAAAATGTGTTTGGGAGTGTTTGATATGTGATGTTTGTATTTTCCTTTGCTTTTTGAAGACCAGAACATTCGCTTGTACAACACCACGAGGGGCCGGTTTAATCTACAACGAACAGTGAAGGCTCGAGACGTGGGCTGGAGTGTGCTTGATGTCTGCTTCACTCCAGACGCTCACCATGTACTCTACTCCAGCTGGTCTGACTACAGTAAGGATATATTTTATGATCCCAATTATTGTAGTGTTGTTGCCTTTAAAGTGGTAGCTATGCTACTCACAGAACCAGTATGAACAGGAGAATTATCTGAAATCGCCTCACAGAAATATGTCAGTTTTGTTTACACAACCAGAACCAACAAGTCTTTTTAAATTTTATGAGCATGACTTTAATACGTTTTCCCACCAGTTACACAATATGTTGTTTTATTCACATCTGTTTTGTCTACCTGCATCTTCCCCACAGTTCATTTGTGCAGTATAGATGGAGACAGTGAAAACCACACCGCCCTGGACCTCAAGTTAGTGTTTCCCTCATAGTAATTTATAACATTACAGAGAAGGTAATCTATCATTCCCACTGTTTATTACCAACAGGTGATGTGTGCCTTCATCAACTGTTTGGTGTGGCATGACATGCAATAGACAGTGTGATTTATTAGTGGTGCTGTTGCAATGTCAACTTGATTTTGTTTATGTGTGTTTGTAGTCCAGATGAGAGGAGGTTCTGCGTGTTTTCCCTGACTGCATCCACAGATGGCAAAGAGATCCTGGGAGGGTGAGTACAATTTATATTATTGCTTCAGGGAAGAGTAGGAACTAGGACTGAAAGGTAAATCCAAGCAGCTTTTCTTTTTATTTCAAGACATTTTAATTAATTCAGTCTCTTTCCTTTCAGAGCAAATGATGGCTGCCTTTATGTTTTTGACCTTGAGCAGAATAAACGAACATTAAAGGTGAGGGTCTTTGCATGTTTGCTTGTATGGCTGTGTCTTCTTCCTGCATTTACTGTCACACCCACCTCTGTTCACTGTGTGCCTCAACCTGCAATCAGTGTGAACATTGGTAGGTCTGTCCCAGCTCATATAAAGTTTTACACCATCCTGCCACTGTAATGGAGCAGAAAGAGTCTGACCTCCTGCCAGTGGGATGGGGGATTAAATCCACCTCCCCTCTCATTCCACAACCACTCTTTTGTAAAAGACATTAGCTGACATCCATCCCTTATTATCTCTGCATTACACTGTCTGTGAATTATCTTGAATTTCTTCTGCCAACCTTTGTTTCTCTATGCTTATTTTTGAATACGAGGGAACTTCAAGGATAAAGATGTGAATCTTATTTTGTTCCCATTGTTAATACATTCCAGTGGAAAACTAAAACAAACAGTACTACAAGTGCTTACTAACAAGTGCTCTTATTCCTCTAAGCCACAGAGCTACATTGATTCCAGAGACAAAACATATCGGTGAACCACACTGTTGCACTGGGTGACATGTTTCTTGATCACCACAAACACACACAGTAGTTTATTTATTAAGTTTAACTCAGTCTCTCTCACTATGACCTCACAATGACTCTTTCCAGCACCAAATATAGGTACTCAACCACTGAAAGTAGTCCCCATTAAATCCACTTTTTATTCCTTTTCTGGGATAAAAACAACAGTGATCAGGGATATCAGGGAATACCACAGTATCAGTGTTCTGCAATCATGTTGGCTTGCACACCCTGCACTCTTGATCCCTGACTATCTCTTCCGTCTCTCCATCAGATTGATGCCCATGAGGATGACGTGAATGCAGTTGCATTCGCTGACAGTTCATCCCAGCTTCTGTTCTCTGGCAGCGATGACGCACTATGCAAGGTGTGGGACAGACGGACATTGCGGGAGGACAGACCACAGCCTGTCGGACAGCTGGCTGGACACCGAGACGGGATTACCTTCATCCACAGTAAGGTGAGAAAGATACTACTGGCATTTCATTTGGACCTGACTGAAACTGATTAATTACAAGCCAAAATTAGACCAGGGCACTCATCTAGAGTCTAGCCTATTGGTTTCAGGCTCAGAGGCTTGTTGTGTTTCCGTTTTTAAAATCTGGTTCTTCCACTCGTGTCAATGACTGCATCAGGGTGATGCACGCTATCTGATCAGCAACTCTAAAGACCAGTCTATCAAGCTCTGGGATGTCCGGAAGTTCTCACCCAAAGAGGGACTGGCTGCGTCCCGTGTGGCTGTGACCCAGCAAAACTGGGATTACCGCTGGCAGCAGGTTCCCCAGAGAGGTGAGCAGGAGGGAGAGAGTGAGGAAGGAGAGATGATATAATGGAAGAATAGTTTTATTATATATTATACTAAACATTGTGATTTAGTTGGTGGCTATTTTATATTTGTTTTTCTTATTAATTTATTCCCTTTCAGCCCTAAAGAGACACAAGCTGACAGGCGACACATCAGTGATGACCTATCGTGGTCATGGTGTTCTGCACACCCTAATTCGTTGCCGCTTCTCACCAGAGTTCAGCACTGGACAGAGGTTCATCTACTCCGGCTGCTCCACTGGAAAAATCATCAGTAAGTGTCACCACCTGTATGAATATGTCAGTTAGCGGCACACATCTAGTAGTAGCTGCAATGGTTTTAATGTTTGCGTGTGTACAGTTTATGATGTGCTGACTGGCAGCGTGGTCTCCCGACTGTCCGGCCATGATGCCTGCGTGAGGGACATCAGCTGGCACCCGTACGAAGACAACATTATCAGCAGCTCTGTGAGTACTAATACTAATACTATACTAATAGCTAATACAAATGTCTATTAGTTTGGTTGTAGCCACTGTTTTTGACACAGCAACCAGGGAGTAAAGAGAGGGACTTTGAACATAAGTCGCTTGTGTAAAGATTAAGTTCCAGCTTTCAACCCACAAATTAGGGATTTCAGCTTTAATAAAGCCAGAAGAACAGTTTAAAATGAATGGGTCAGTCCCACTGAGTGAAGAAAGTCACATGAGAATTAACACTAACTCAATAAAAACAACAGGAAACAAATGTGATGTCCTTTCCTCCTTTGCTTGTCTACAGTGGGATGGAGCAGTACGCATGTGGGAGCACAGACAAACGCATCCCTTAGAGGAGGAGAGGGAGCGGGACAGAGACTGACAGCAAGAGAAAAGAGGCAAAAGTGACGGTGTCAGAGGAAGAGACACCGCCAGAAACGCAGGTGACCCAAACAGAGGACACCCATAAGCCCAGAAGAACTGGGAGAGACTTAAATATCTCTTAAAAATCAATGCTGGATATTAAAGATTAGAATTATAGCGTGGCTGTGAAGTGTTCAGTTGGGAGACATTATAGCCCATAGCTGAGATTAAAGTGCAAGGCCTACTTCTGGTTTTCTTATGGTTCTTATGTTTTTTTGCCTCACTTTTGTGATCAAAATCAGGAGGCCAAATGTTTTTATTTGGCCTGAAATTCAAAGTTTGCTAAACTATAAATGCTAAGCACTGCACTTAGTTAATGGACTGATGACACATAATGGTAAGATAGTTATATAAAAATCATTGTTGGATATTGGTGGGAGAAACTGAGGATGATGATTCTGTAAAAATGTACAGTATTTTAATAATGTGTGCATTCAGGGATGGCGTTTACATTGTCAGTGTGCTGATTTGTCTTGCCAAAATAACAATAACATGAGCTGTGTCACATTCCAGGGGCTGTTTTATTCAAATTCAACATTTTATAGACTACATTAAATATGCCTATATTATAATAATCTAGTACTTTATCTGCCTCTCACGAAACCTGATATAATGTAACTTTGTAGTAATTCCCATTGGTCCTTAATCGTCCTGGTTGAAAGAACAGCCCTGCCTAAACATGCTGTTAGTTTTACTGTTGACTTCTTACTAACGTTAGTGTGGCTCCTCTTTAGGTGTCACAAGTCAAAAGGAACTCCTGTATTTGGACACAGCACTGGCCTGATGTCTCATTGATCCTGGGTCAGCACCCAAGTCTGTAAACACAAGCCCTGAGCCAATAAAAAGAGAAACAAAAGTTCCTTTTGTCAGACAGTATAAACCTTTGATCGGATGATTCGAAAGTCAGAATTACTGGGGACTGGGAATGTGCAGTGCAGTCAAAAATATGCACACTTATCTGTTTATGCAATTTTCAGGTGTTTATATCAAGGCCCATATTTATCTTGCAGGTGGTTGTTTTACAGTTACAATAAAACCTTTATTGAAAGGCACACACCACAGTTTTATGATTTTTATATATGTATTACATATTGTGTGTGTGCGTGTGTGTGTGTGTGTGTGTGTGTATATATTATAATATAGAGAGTTTAGTTTTTCTTAAAACTTAATTTGTTTGAATATATTTGACAGAACTGCATTGATTAGCAGCACAAAGAAGACAACTGCACGAACCAAAGTCATCTTAAGGTCGTTGGAATGACCAATGCAGTGAGTGCTCTAAAATTAGACAGAGATTCTTGAGCATGTCTGGTTTCACTTACACTCATTGTTTCTACTTAATGCAAGCTAGTGTCTTATAAAACCTCATAATTACATCATTAAAGTCTCAGATACAGTTTTAGTGAAACAGATGGTGTGTTTCAATACTTAGAAAAAGTTGTCGTTATCCTAGAAAATGCAGATCCACAGCCATTAAGCAAAGTCATCAAAATGCCATGCTGTTATTACAGTATTAAATTATGTTGCAACATAGTGAAAAAAAGATGAGGAATGCAGACGAAACTGTAGTAGAGCTAGGCTCAGTAACTAGGTTTCCACCCATGCATAGAGATGTGTCTGTTTTAGATGACAAATATTCCCTCAGTTCAGCTGGACATATTCGGTTTGTATACATATGTACTCCAACAGTATCTGCGGGACTGGATCCCCTAGCTTTAGAAAACAGGCCGCTGTGGTTTACTGAGCAGGAATCTCATGCAAAGACTAAATTTACTCCATTTGGCTGAGGAGGTTTAAAGAGGCCTTGGCTTGACGACTGGGCCTGGAATAAAAAGATTCAGAGTGCTGTGGATGAAACCCAGCTGTTCATGGCACAATATGTAAGCTCAGGCACAATAAATAAATGTAATTTACTGTTGCACATTCAACAGCGATTTTTAACATAAGACGGGTCAGAGAGGGAGGGGCGAGTGTCAGATTGTTGTTGAGAATAATGGGTTCGGTTCCAGCAGCAGCAGCAATGACATGTCTCCACTTTCAGTTTGTGTCACAGGGGAGGGGCTTTAGAGGGTAAAAGGGGAAAGGAGCGTTGTATTTTTATAAAACATGTGCTCTCTTGCATGCTCGACACTGATAAAGTTGGTGGGTCCCAGAGAGGAACGGTGTGACTTTCACTGAAAGGACAGTGTGGCACAACTCCAACCTTGAAGGGCCAAGACGAAGAGACAAAACGATATAATCAGGGCTCTGTAAGAAGACGCGCAGACTGTAAAAACATGGATCTTAAGTCAGAGAACTCCACCAATGGCCTGTCACCAAATGTCAGCTTGGAGAAGTTGCACAAGATGGCAGAGGAACTGACACTGCCAGGGAGGTTTGCCCTCAGAGTCCTGAGCGCTGCTCTGGAGTCTCTAACAAACCTGCTGGCCACAGTCTTGGGAAGCAACCTGGTGCGACGGCACTTCCACCTGATGCTGTCTGGTCTGGTTCTGTTTGGACCCGTGCTGAGTTTCTGGGTGTCAAAGTTCAGCATCTTTGCAAACCACCACCACTACCTGTACAGGTGTGAACTCTTCCATGTGAAAATCGCACATCTTGTTTTTGCTGTGTATAAGGGCTGCATGGTTATTAGTTGGAACTGTCATCCGACCATTAAGGCCAGTTCTATTTCAAACTTTGATACTAAACATAACTGATTTTGTTATACTACATCACTGTACACTAGATAATCCAGTGCCTGGTTAGGAAAGTATTTTTTTATGTTTTGAGAGAACAAATAATCATTTTTTAAATATGCGACCATTATATTGTGGATTTTTTCATTATCAATGGGTGATTTTGTTTTTTGATGTAATGATTAAACTCTCCATCCACAGGAAGTTTCTAAAATCCACCTGGGGATGGACCTGGGTCTTCAGTGGTTCCTTCATCCTCCTCCTCTCCCTCTCAGCCCGTCACTCACTAGCTCTTTCCCTCCGCCACCTCTCTCGGATAGGAGTGGTGGGGTTGCTGTGGTGGGGATGTCAGTGCTTCTTGACTCTGCTGGAGGATGCAACAGGAACCTGTTACGAACCAATGGCAGTTATGCAGGATGTGCAGACCTCTGCCTCCCAGAGTCTGCCACTGCTGCTCCTTCATGAAGACCAGACCAAGGCCTCCTGCCTCAAAGGCAACATGGTGTGGAGGGGTTATGAAGTATCTCAGGACGTCCTCATCCTCTGCTTGTGTTGCCTGCTGCTGGTGGAGGAGCTGTCTGTCTTTGGCCCTCACATAGCCAAAGCAAAGTCCCTGCCGGGATCCCCAGAAATCCCGTTGAGATTCATCTTCCTACTCTGTGTGGTTCTACTCACTGTGTGGATGTTCCTGCTACTGTGTTTGCTTGCACACTTCCCAAAATTCCCCTCCCAGCAGCTAGGGGGAGCTCTGGGCTATCTGGGGTGGAAAGGGCTTTATCAGGGATGGTACAGACACACGTCGAGATGGTGCTTTACTGGTTTGCCAGGAGACGAACCTTCAGCCTCCACTGACACTGACAGCCAACAAAAATATTAAACTCGGAATAGATAATGATTTTGGGGGATGATCGCAAAACCTTAAAATCCTAAGGTGTTTTAAAAGCACCAAAAAGGCTCCGCCCTAAGGCCGTAAAAGTAAAAACACACTACACGAGTCCAGCATTACAGGTATATGCAGGTTATTTCCATTATTTTGTAAATATGAGTTAAAAAAAAATGTTAAACAGAATTTTGGACAGAGAGTTCAGGCAGAATCACATTGCTTTATTTTGTTATCTGAACCAAAAGGCATGAAAATAAGAGCAGAATCTTTTTTTTCTTGTCAGAGTTGGTGTTTTGTTACATGAAGAGTGTCACACTAGACTCGCTGTATCATGTCTACAAGCCTGCAAGTGTGCTGATGCTAGTCTCAGTAGATGAGGGCTTTCCCATCCCCTCTGGGCCTCTTAATCTTGTCATAGTTCTTGTTAATGATGTCAAACAGCACAGCCTGCAGGGAGGAATACAGACACGAGTGTCAGGCAGTGACAGATGACAGACAGACATGATACAGAGAGAGCGAGAGGGCAAGAGAGTAGGGTTTGAGTGAGGAGTAAGTGATCGTGTCAAACTGCTCCTTTAATCTTCACCTGAGCACAGCGTTCATTAACAGCATCAAACAAAGCAGGACAATATCCCGAGGAAGGATAAAAGCAGCCATGATTGGACACAGATTTAAAATGAGCACAGCAATTAGTATAATTACTATCCAATTATGAAGGGATGGATTCAATTTATCCTCCATCCCTAACGCTGAGGTGTAACAGGAATATTTTACACTTTGATTCAAAAGGGTTTTGTCCTTTTGCAGATTTTCTCTGTGAACTGTATAAATACAAATGTTTCGACTTGGCACAGAGGCCTGACCAGTGAACCACACAGTGGGTGTGTCTTACGTATGTGTTGCGGATGTCCAGGATCACAAGACGCAGCTCACGGTACTGGTACTGGTCCAGCTCATGAACCAGCTGTCTGTAGTCTCCCTGCACCACAGAGCACACATCACACACACTGAGCTCATACAAAAGAAACACACATGACATATGCTTGGTGTACTGATGAGGAGGTCATAGTCACAATAAAGGGCAGGATACTGACCACGTGGGGTTGTTTGGCGGCTTTGGCCACGGCATCACCTCTCTCATTGTAATATCTGACAGAAACAAGGAGCAAAGAGGAGTTTCTTTAATCTTATTTTAATTAAAATACACAATCTTTGACTGAACACTGGGGTATTTACTGTTCACATCAATTGTCTCTTTTACTTTTATCATTCAAATATAATAATGCTGGTATACAGTAAAGAACATGCTTTTGGTGTGTCTCTCTGTGTGTGGAGGGGGTGGTGGGGCTCTTACTTTGAAATTTGAGTTTGGAAGCCCTCGATCTTAGTGCGTGTGTTGGTGAGCAGCTCAAACACTTTCTCCTGTTGGACAAAAGCCAAGCTATAAAACTACAGCTGGCTTTATTTCAATCTCAAACATCAATATTAAATAAGGAAAAAGCACAAACACTGAAGATGATTGCATCAGCCCACTATCAGCACTAACCTGCACGGCCACTCCAAAGTTGTTCCCATCCTCAATTTTTGGGATCTGGAGCTGCACCCACATTGACACCTTTCAAAAAAGAAGAATATATTTACATCTGGTGTAATGTATCAGGAAGACATATTATATGCCAAACACTAATATTAACATTTCGAATATTTGTCTTTGTATTAAATGAACCAGAGGGCCAGATTGGAACATGGCTGACTGACCGTGTTGAGCTTCTCCTTCAGTGTCTGGACCTGAGGCTTGACCTCCTGTAGGAGACTCTCCACTCGCTCATTGATGCAGATGGGACCACAGGGAGGCCCTGGAGGACAAAACATCCCCCAGCTTCGCTGTACTTACCCACAATATTACACACAAGAACTATTTGGCTGCAGCTGGGCCTCCCCTGAGCTGCTGTCTAACATCTCACCATGCAAATAAAAATCTGCCATCTAACAATCAATGCAGCTGAATCAATCTGTACAACAATGCTTAAATGGAGTTGAAATCCTTAAGGAATAAATATAAAAGCAAAATCCTGCATCTCATTTTGCAAATTTGCAAGTTTACCCATTGGGGACTAATAAAGAAGTACTTTATCTTATGAATAAACAGTTTGTAATATAGTATAATTTATATTATATAAGTACATACATTTCTGGTATAAAAAATGATTGCAGACAACATTTTCCTATGTATATTCCTATACACAATTTTTAGCATATTTACCTTCATCACATTAATATTTCATTTTATTAATGATATCTTTATTTCCTTCATATTCAATCTGTAGTTGGCTTTCTAACTTGTCATCCTTGTGTCTGTCTTTCCCTCACCTGAGTCCTCGTCCTCTTTCTCGCTGTCCTTGTCTTTCTTCCCCTCCTTCTCCTCCTTCTGCATCACGAGAACAGAAAGCAATTTCAGTGCCTATTTCTTCCATGGCTGTGTTTATTGTCTTTGCATAAGAATGACTTCACCGCAGCCTGACATGTCCATTCAGTATCAGTATCTTTTTGATCACTCCAAATAAAAGCCCTCCTCACTGACCTTGAAGTGATCGTGAGCTGATACAGTAAAATAATGAATACATAAAAAGCTTCATGTTGTACTACTGAAGAAATCCGCTCGCTGTAGGGATAAAATGTTTGAGTTATTAAACACATTGCATTTATATAATGTGGCACTGCTTTGTATTTTTCATTCAACTTCTGGGATGTTTTTTTTATTTTGATATAACATCACAGCCAAGCTCTACCATTTATTGGTACTTCTGCTATTATCACCTGTTTATTATTATTATTATTGTTATTACTAGTTATTTCGGGGAGCAGAGTGTGGGACCTACCTCCTCCTTCTTCTTGCGTTTGGCCTCCTCTTTAGCAGGGTCAGGCATGGGGATGTCCAGTGGAGCCTTCAAGGATGCCAGATCATCACAGCTTGAACAGGTCTAGTGGTGAAAACGTATGTGATGTAATGAATGGGTTTATGATAACAGATGCAGACGTCATATGCCTCAGGAGATCACAGCCCCACACTCTCTTCACCCCCACCCCCACCCCCACCCCGCCAAGCCCTGATCACATGGACACACTGAAGATACCTTCAGCAGCATCTGCAGCTCCTCAATCTTCTGAGGGAAGAACTTTGAGAGCAGCTCCTCTGCCTGTTGCAAAAACAATCACAACCATCACCCAACAAACCTCGAGTCAGTTCAAACATAAAAGGATTGAACCCTGTGGTGTATGTGCGACATATTGAACTGGGTTCATCACCTCTTTGTTGAGCTTCTGGCAGAAGTCCTCCACCTGTAATAAAGACATGACATGATCATTTCCTTCTAGAAAGGACGCCACTCCATAGGCCGTGCTGCACCCAGTGACATCTGGACAACCAGGTCCGCCTTGCTGTCAATCACACTCACACTGATATGAGCCTTTATGAAATGATCGCGTCAGCAGACAACGCTTCTCACCTGTTTCTCCGACTCGACGCGGATATCCAGTGCTGCCATGTCGCGTCTGTGGAGAAATACTGAGTGTTGTTTAAATAAACTATAGAAACGCTTTTAAACTCGGAGCGGAAACCTAAACAGTCACAACAACAGTAATAATCTCCTTTTCTGTGTTATTCAACAGCTCACAGGACACGCAGGGAAAACGCTCCGCATGAAAAGCGAAAATGAAAGTAAAGCAGCTTTTGTTCAAACAGTTCCGCACTTCTCACCGTTAATGCAGCTGGACGCTGTTGCATTGTGGGACTTGTAGTTCTATACTGTTTATTTCCCATAAACGAGCCGCTGATGGTAAATGTTGTGGACAATCTCAAAGCGTAAATGAGGATTTTCTGCAGAATTTTATTGTGTCTCGATGAAACTGATCTTCAGGATGTAAAATGTTAGCTGTCTGTGATTTTATCCAGTGAGACACTTGTGTGGTTTTTAATAATATGTACATTATTATTAAGTTATGACCAAAAATTTGCTCGCGTCATCAAAGTGACTTGACCTTTGACCACCTAATTCTGATCTAGTCCTAATCCTTGAGTCCAAGTGATCGTTTAGATTACAGATGTAATAACGTTTCATCCAGGCGTTATTAATATACTGCATTCACAATACACTCATCTTATAATCTGATCAGTTTGAGTCTGATGTCAATCATTTGAATCAATGAAACAATCATCTCTCACTCGTAAGTGATCAAGCACATTTTCAAACTTTTTCTGAAGGTTCTAATTTTGTACACCAGATGGTGCTGTTGAGTGGTAAACAACCAGACATAGGTAATATTTAATTGTGTCTAAGTAAATCTGCGAACATAGTGTACATTTAATGTGTATGTAATCTTTATGTCATGTATGGCCCACTTTGCTTTGATAGCCCCTTTTTATATTATTTTATATATTTTTTATAAATATATATAAAATATGCTGAATATAAGGACTCGACCATTTCTCAGTTAATATAATGTTACAAAGACACAAGGGCAGCACAGCTTACTGTAAGTAAATAAAGACACATCTCTGCTGATCTCCACCCTCATTCAAACCAAATCTGTATTGTGTGCTGTTTGAAGTTATGTGAAACAGCAAAGATTAGCTAACAATGGTGGACTGTTTGTCAGGATGTGGTTTGTAGATTGGACCCCGAAGCAGAGACTGAGTCAGGCAGGTTGACGTGAAGCTGTAGTTTATTGTCCGGAAAAGCAAAAACAAGCCAAAACTCAAATCCAAAAACCACAAGGAGAAAACAAGAGGTGGTAGAGGTGAACTACCCAACACATGCAATCATCTGGCAAACAAGTAGAGAAGAGACCAGGCTTATATAGAGCAGGAGATGAGCTGATTCAAAATCAGGTGTGCCTCATCTGCTGCTAATTGGGAGACCAGCGAGGCCTCCTGCCACACACCTGCTCTCAATGATGAACAGAAAGGGGTGAGAGGGGGAAGAACACAAAACAACCATGACACTGTTGAGTGTTTGTGGGATCAAATAATATGATCACACTGACATCCAATTACAAAATACACAAATAAAGAAAAAATCTGCTGTATCTGAATATTGATCACTAAGTACGGGGCAAAGTGCATCCGCTTTGACACCCAGTATTTCAGGGGCCCACTGTCGTACATCTGATGTCACACAGGCTCTATCTCTGATAGGGAGCTGGAGGGACAGAGCCTGTTTGACTGCCAGGTTATAGCCTTAAACAAATACTGGATCTCGAGCAGTCAGAAAGCACGTCAGAGCCTCCGAGTGTAAACACAGCCCAGAGCATCTCACTGTTGCATGTTATCATTATGCCAATGTACTCTGTGTTACACCATTGGGAGACTTTGTCAATTAACGATATCATGTCTCATCCCATCTGGGGCTGAACAGGCTTCACAGTTATTTAATCACTTAACTGATAATTGTTAGGATTTTGCATCCTGGTCATTATTAAAGTGTTTTGGGTGAATTGTAATGGTTTCTTTCTAAAGGCTGTTGAATGTAGCATCTGTCTGAACATCTGTAGCATTTACTACCACAGAAACACAACACTGGTCAATACCTGTTTGGACCCAGAGGGTAAAGGCTACACTTGTTTACAATGCAAGCACTGTGGGTTATTGATTGTGTGATTTGATTGCGTGGCTGATTAAAACTGAGCACTATTATTCTGTCCTGTTCGGCTGTTGAGAAACACTCAGGACAAAGGTTGTGTCTGTGAAGAAAAATGGAGGGAGAGGTGGAGGGAGGTCCACAGATTTCTGAACGAGTGTTTACGTTATGGGATTTCATCACAACCCGCTCCTGTTACATACTGAACATATCAACTCATGGTACAGCATGTACTATTGTATATATAGTGACATGCAGTTTTGGAATATCGCAAATATATTAAAATGTCTTCACTGCATTACTGTGCACTTCCCTATTACTATTTAAGTACTGTTTAAGTGCTGTTGTTACTTTAAGAAAGTCAGGTTGTATGAGATGGGGTCATTACGTACTCGAAATCAATTGATGAAGCCGGCTCTGTAGTTATTTAAATATTAACACTGTGACTTAATTTTCAACTTTGCTCACAGTCATACAGATCAGAGACACAGAAGAGTTATAGTGAAACTTAGTGTGAATGCTGTTGCACAACACATATCTTTTTCGGTTAAGTTAGCAGAAAGTAAATGCATTTTCAGCACTTCAACTGCTTATATGCTAATTCAAATGACATTCAACTCTCCCGACTGAGGTGCACCAAACTATTAGGGTGCTCTTTACCAGGACTGGTAGATTTATGTTTTTGCTGATTAAAATTTAACATAGCTGTAATGAAGAATCCAGCTGATTAGTTTTACTATAAACGGGGCTTTGGGGTATGTTTATGGCAAAGTGTGTCCATGGAAAGAGCTTGGTTTTCACAAACAGCCCTCTGGTATATAATTGTACATAACATGACAGTACCAGTAATGGACGAAAGCAACTCTGTGCAAAGTCAGTCAGTCATTTTCCATCCATCCACGCTTATCCTTCTCAGGGCCACAGGGGAAACTGGAGCCAATCCCAGCTGATTGAACGAGAGGCAGGGTATAGTCTGGACAGGCCGTCAGCCTATCACTGACATTCACACCTAAGGTCAGTTAGAGTCACCAATCGACCAAACCCCCATGGTGCATGTCTTTGGACAGTGGGAGGAAGCCAGAGTAACCAGGGAGAACCTGTCATGTCTTGTTTCTGTGTTGGTATTATTTCCTGTTTTATTTTGAAACCCTACCCTCCTTCCGTTAGGTCGCTACCCACTTCCCTTCAGGTGTTTCCCATTGTCCTGATTGTCATCACCACCTTGATTGTTTCCACCTGTTTCCCCTCCTTCAGTTTGTAGTCTGTGTTTCCCTTTGTCTTGTGCCAGTGTGTCTTTGTCTGTTGACCGATATCACGAGCATTCTGATTCCAAGCCATAGTCTTTGTCATCGCAATTCGTAAGTCGATATGTCTCTTTAAGAGTATTTTTGTTTTGTAATAATTTTGATAGTTTTTGTTACTTTACCATAGCCATTGTTTTGTATTTTGTCAGATTGTTTTTCCTCCCTTATGGAGCGTTTTCAGTTAGAGTGATTTTGGTTGTACTTTGTATTTTAGATAGGTGTTCTCCCTTTATGAGCTTTTTTTGTAGATTTTGAGTTGTTACTTTGATAGTTGCTTTAGAGTATAGAAAGATAGATTGTCAAGTTCCATAGCCTTGCTTTTTTCACTCTGGAAAAGAGATCTTTGAAAATAAAAAGACTGTGAATCAAATCTCTGCTCCTGGGTCCTCTCTTCATATCGGCCTGACAGTACACACTGGCCAGTATGGACCCAGCAGAGATAAATCAGCTAACGGCTGCGATGCGGGAGCAGGAGGGCCGTCTTTTCCGTCAGGAGGGATTTCAGACCGCGATGGCCACTCAACTCGGTCAGTTGTCTACTCAAGTACGGGAGCTAGTGGATCACCTCCGACAGTCAACTATTGTCTCCCCAGCGCCGGAACCCCCGGCAGCCACAGCGACACCGGCTCCCATGTTCACCACCAGTGTCAAGTTAGCATCGCCTGAACGC
>JAFBJQ010001297.1:0-32275 GCA_016785345.1 Trinectes maculatus
ATTGGTAGAAAATAGCCTGAAATCACCCCCCAGAATGATATTTGGTGGATAAGATGCCAGAAAACCTCATTTTCTCATAGGTCAAAAATCTCAAAAAGACGTAAGGGGGGGGTAGTTTGTCGAAAAATTCAAAAAATGGCCAAACCCGAAAAAGGGAAATAACGCGCCCAATTGGTAGAAAATAGCCTGAAATCATCCCCCAGAATTATATTTTGTGGATAAGACGCCAGAAAACCTCATTTTCTCATAGGTCAAAAATCTCAAAAAGACGTGGGGGGGGGTTGTCGAAAATTTCAAAAAATGGCCAAACCCGAAAAAGGGAAATAACGCGCCCAATTGGTAGAAAATAGCCTGAAATCACCCCCCAGAATGATATTTTGTGGATAAGACACCAGAAAACCTCATTTTCTCAGGGGTCAAAAATCCCCCAAAAAAACGTAAGGGGTTAGTATGTCGAAAATGCCCAAAAATGGCCAAAGACTAAAAGTGGACATAACGCGCCCAATTGACAGAAAATAGCCTGAAATCACCCCCCAGAATGATATTTTGTGGATTAGACGCCAGAAAACCTCATTTTCTCATGGGTCAAGAATCGCGGAAACACGTAAGGGGTTAGTATGTCGAGAAATTCCAAAAAATGGCCAAACCCGAAAAAGGGAAATAACGCGCCCAATTGGTAGAAAATAGCCTGAAATCATCCCCCAGAATGATATTTTGTGGATTACTCACCAGAAAACCTCATTTTCTCATAGGTCTATAATCGCAAAAAAACATAAGGGGTTAGTGTGTCGAAAATGCCCAAAAGCTGACAAAAAATTCAAGTGGAAATACCGCACTAGAATCGCAGGAAATAGCGTGCAAACACCCACCAGAATGATAATTTGTTGATTAGACGTCAGAAAACCTCATTTTCTCTTAGGTCAAAAATCGCAAAAAAAACGTAAGGCGTTTGTATGTCAAAAATGCCCAAAAACGGCCAAAAATTAAAGTGGAAATCAAGCGCTAGCGTGGTAGGAAATAGCGTGCAAACACCCCCCAGGATGAAATTACTTTGATTAGACGCCAGAAAACCTAATTTTCTCATTGGTAAAAATCGCAAAAAAACATAAGGGGTTAGTACGTTGAAAACGGCCAAAATATGAAAAATTTATACAACGTGCTATAAAAATATAAAATTGCATTAAATCAGCACCCATAACTGTATTTTGCGAATGTAGCTAACTGTTAACTACCTGACTTAGCTACTGACTTACATTAATACAATAAACTCTTGTATCACGTTATTACAATAAACTGACTCATCATATTATTACAATAAACTCTCGCATCTTATTTTTACAATAAACTGACGTATCACGTTATTATAGTAAACTGACATATCACATTAATACAATAAACTCTCGTATCATGTTATTACACTCGTCTGACTTTTCACATTATTACAATAAACTGACTCTTTTTTTACAATAAAGTTTTTACGTGAAGGCCACCATAAGACCAATAGACTTTTGCATTTGACAACGTCAGGTTTTTAGTGTGGCTTATTGAAGAACTGTGCCATGTGTATGTTACGCAGCAAATGAGGATGGTTGACCTTTGAGCACAGGGCATCAGCCAATCAGTGATGTGATCGTCAGTAAGAAGGTAGCGAACAGTTAGCCAAGAGGCTAACTGTTAACTACTCTCATATCAGGTTTTTACAATAAACTTTTTAAGTGAAAGCCACCATGAGTTCAACAGACTTTTGCATGTTACAATGTCAGGTTTTTAGAGTAGCTTATTGAAGAAGTGGCCCAATGAGTGAGTGATCTTCAGTAAGAAGGTAGCCATAGCTAAGTAAGGTAGCTAACAGCCTCTCCCTCCCTGGGCCATCACCTTATCGTGGTGGAGGAGCGTCTTAATGATCCCAGGAGCTGTGCTGTCTGGGATCTCTCTGGGAAACTCTAGTATTACGTAATTGCAATAAACAGACTTTTACGTTAATACAATAAACTTTCATATCATGGTATTACACAAGACTGACTTTTCACATTAATACAATAAACTCTTGTATCACGTTAATACAATAAAATCTTGTATCACGTTAATACAATAAACTCTTGTATCACGTTAATAGAATAAAATCTTGTATCACGTTAATACAATAAACTCTCGTATCACGTTTATACAATAAACTCTCATATCACGTTATTACAATAACCTGACACATCACGTTAATACAATTACATGTTTTTTCAAGTATAATTATCTTTTTACATAAAGGCCACTGTAAAACCAACAGACTTTTGCATGTTACAACGTCAGGTTTTTAGTGTAGCTTATTGAAGAACTGGGCCGTGCGTATGTTACGTAGCCAATGAGGATGGTCGAGCCTTGAGCACAGGGCATCGGCCAATGAGTGATCTTCAGTAAGATGGTAGCCATAGCTAAGTCGGGTACCTAACAGTTAGTCCCCATCTTCAAGAAAGGGGACCTTTTTATCACCTTTTTACAATAAACTCTCGTATCACGTTAATAAACTGACTGAACACGTTAGTCAAGTCAAGTCAGTTTATTTGTATAGCACATTTAAAAACAACAGGTGAGCCAAAGTGCTTCACACAATGTTGGCAATAGTACATACAACAACAACAACAACAAAATGAGTAGAAGAAAATAGCATAAAATCAGCTAGAAATACCATTGCATACATACATAAAACATACTAATAGAATACAGTAAGATGAACTCAATAAAAAAAAGATAAATAATAAAATAGATAGAAATAGGCTAGACCCATATGTCAGTCTGAGTTAAAAGCAAGTGAAAAAAGAAAAGTCTTGAGATTGGATTTGAAGGAAATGTTTGTAGGGGATGATTTGATGTATGAGGGAGGGCATTCAGGAGCTTTGGTGCCACTACAGAGAAAGCTTGATCACCACAGGTTATGAGGTGTGAGTGTGGGACGGTGAGGAGTGATTTTGTGACCAAAGTGTGGAGAGCGAGCACAGAAGTTCTGAAATGTAAAATGGGGCTAAGCTATTGAGGGCTTTAAAAAAAAAGTATAATTTTGAACTTTATCCTGGAGTTTATTGGAAGACAGTGGAGCTGTGCTAAAACCGGTGTAATGTGTTCCCTCTTTTTGGTGTTTGTTAGGAGCCTGGCAGCAGCATTCTGTACAAGCTCGAGTTGGTGGATGTTTGACTGGGATGTACCTATGTATAGAGAGTTACAGTAATCTAACCAGGAGGAGATGAATGCATGGATAACTGTTTCTAGGTGGGTTTGGGATAAGATTGGTTGTAGTTTGGCTATGGTTCGGAGTTGATAGAAGCTGCCCTTTACCATACTACTGACTCGTTTGTTGAAATTCAAGGAGCTATCAAATAGGACTCCCATATTTTTGACTAAGTGAGGGCCGAATGCAGTTCCAAGGTTAGTGACGGAGGAGGGCGAGCCGAATATAATGATTTCAGTTTTGTTTTCATTTAGTTGTAGGACGTTATTTGCCATCCAGGATTTAATATCATCAAGACAGCGAGATAGTTTCTTGAGGGTGGCCGTACAGTTTGGTAAAAGACATACATAGCTGAGCATCATTGGCATATTTAATGTTGTGTGTCTCGAGGATAGAGCCCTGGGGCAGCATATACAGCAAGAAAAGCAGGGGGGCAAGTATGGATCCTTGGGGGACACCATATTTGCTAGTTGCAGTGGAGGATGTCTGATTTTCTAGCTTGACACAAAAGGTTCTATACTGTAGGTATAATCTGAACCAGTCCAGGACTGGATCTTATAGTCATACTTTGTCCTATAGGCGTGTTAGCAAAATATTGTGGTCTATGGTGTTGAATGCTGCACTGAGGTCAATCAGGAACAGGATGGTGCATGAGCCAGCGTCTACCGTAAGCAAGATATCATTATATACTTCGAGTAGTGCAGACTCTGTGCTGCGGAAGGCTCTAAAACCAGACTGAAATTTATCCAGGATGTTGAGGTTGTTTAGGTGGGAAGAAAGCTGCTGGAAAACTATGTTTTCTTAGACAGAAATGCAAGTTTAGAGATGGGTCTAAAATTTTTGGGGTCATTTGGGTCCAGATTGGGTTTTTTTAACAGCGCATGGAGGGGATAATGCTAGAGGGGACAATGCCGTTAGATAGGGAGCAGTTTACCATTTTGAGTATACTGTGGCAGAGTGAGCCAAAAACTTCCTAAAATAGTTGAGCGGGCATGATGTCTGAGGGGCTGGAGGAAGGCTTCAAGCGAGACACTATGTCGGACAACTGGTAGGAGGATACCCACGAGAACATCTGAAAGGGGGTTTTTGGCTCATGGGGCTCTGTTCGAGTGGAATTTACGGGTGAAATATGAAGTCTCTAGTTTTACAGCCATTTAGTTTTCCAAAAGGTCTGAGAAATATGTGGCTGTAGCAGAGTTTATGGAGTGGGCAAGGTGATGGGGGTAGGTAGGAGCAAGACTCAAACACTATCAGGGAGTGGTTGGATACAGCCAGTCCAATGTGTGACCTTTACGATGCGTGGGCCAGATACTGACTGTGTTAAGTTAAAAGCGTCTGTCACATTTAGGAATTAATTTACCGCTGGCTTGGTAGGACAGCAAATGTGCATATTGAAGTCTCCCAGAATCAGTTGTTCCTCTGAGCGAGAGCCCATAAAGGACAGGAGGTCAGAAAACTCTTGAATGAAACTGCCAATTGTTTTTGGGGATCTGTACACCAGAGCACATAAGATTGGGAGGTGTGCATTTACCAGTATCAGCTGAGCTTCAAAGGTGGAGTAGGTTTGAGAGGGTGGAAACCTACACTTGTACAGCTTGTTAAAGACTGTCACCAACCCGCCACTCCGTCCTGAAACCCTGGGTGAGTTTAAAATGCCATAGAAGGGGGGGCATAACTCAACAAAGGAGGATAAATTCCCATCTCTAAGCCGTGTTTCAGTTATAAAAAGAAAGTCCAGAAAGTCCAAATCCGATGGTGTCTTTTTAGATGAAAGGTGACAGCAGGAGATTGTAAATTTGAAAGTTAAAGCCAGTGTTATCAAGTGATCGGCAGGGGGCGATCTCAGGAGAAGCATCATTTATGTTATTAGTTAAGGACGAGCTGGGATGAGTGGTGATAGAGGCATCGCGTAATACAGATAGTTACACATGTGTGCTTCTCTGTACTTCATGCAGAATGTTCGCTGTCAGCATATTGCAATCAGCCCTGTTTGGGTGAAGCCCTTCCATACAGAACAGGGAAGGGCGGCTCCAGAACAAGTTGAAATTGTCGATGAAGTGGGTATTGTGGCTGTTGCAGACTGAGTGGAGCCAGGTGATCAGACTGAGTACTCGGCTGAAGCGCCCGGCGCCATGAGAGACAGTAGGAATGGGACCTGAGATAAAAACTGACAGTTTGACGGAGCTGAGGAAGGTGAGGAGCTTATTGAACTGCTCTTTAGTGATCTCTGACTGCTGACTTGTTGTGTCATTGCTCCCAACGTGTATGATTAATCTGTGGACAGAGACAGGGGCTGAGCTGCGGATGCCAGGGAGTTTGTGCAGTATGTCTGTCACTGTGGCACCTGGGGTACAGTGCATAGCAGTGTAAAAAAAGCGAATGTTTCTAATGATTGAATCGCCGACAGTAACTGTTGTTGGATTGAACAACAGCCTAGGTGGCGATGATCGTGAGCTTTGTGAGCCAGCCTGGGGCTGTGTGGCACACCTTGTGTCAGAGCCATGCTCATCGGCAGCGTCTCCCATCCCATGATCCGGGCGCTGCACGGGAGGAGGACCTCGGGCACCGTCAATCTAAATCACAGCTGTTTTCTGTCCTGGTTCCTCAATGGCGGAACGAGCTTCCCATAGACAGGACAGCAGAATCTTTCCAATGCTTTTGTCGCAGACTGAAAACTCATCTATTCAGACTACACCACACTCCCTGAACATAACTTTAAAAAAAAACTACAAGCACGTGACATCGAGCATTTGTGATCGAGCACAAGTGATTTTCACCATTTTTTTGATAAATATTTATGTACTCATATACTTTTTGCACATCTTGGGTATATCTCAATGTTGAATGCACTTGTAAGTCGCTTTGGATACATTACTGTAATGTAATGTAATGTCGTATCACGTTATTACAATATTACAATAAAGTCTCGTATTACATTATTACAATAAACTTACTTTTCACGTTTTTAAACTCTTGTATCACGTTTTTACAATAAACTTTTTTACATAAAAGCCACCGTAAGACCAATAGACATTTGCTGAAATGTTAAAACATCAATTTTTTTGGTGTAGCTCACTGAAGAAGAAGAAGAAGAAGAAGAAGAAGAAGAAGAAGAAGAAGAAGAAGAAGAAGAAGAAGAAGATACAGGGGGTCCTCGAGTTACGACGGAGATCCGTTCCTGAGAATGTGTCGTAACCGAATTTCGACGTTAGTCGGAACATACATTCATTGTGCCATTGTGCATACATTGTGCCACTAGATGTTGCTATAACACCACCCTACAACGAGAGTTTACTATGGTAAATTGGCTTGTAGAGGTTGATATCGCGAGTGTAATGAGCATTTCCTTTATATTTTTGATATCAACCGTGTAGACCCTGTGTTGTGAATAAACCTACAGTATTGCCACGATCCCGAACGCATCTGTGTTCGTGTGCATCTCCTTACTGGCTGCCGCAGCACGCCCTCCCTCCCCACGCCAGCCGGCCATTTCACATAAGTAAACACAGCTGTGGAGATGCTGGAGAGCCAGCAGGCGCGCTGAGAGACAGAGAGAGCGCTCACCAACTAGTTCCCGTGCGAAGTCTGTATGTATTTACGGGGCAAACCGTAAATACATACAAACCGAAACAAGGAAGTTCACGAGAGATGTGTCGTAACCACGAAAACGACGTAACTCGCGACTCGTGACGATGTTTGAGCCTTGAGCTCAGGCCATCAGCTAATGAGTGATGTGATCTTCAGTACCAAGGTAGCTAACAGTAAGCCATAAGGCTTGCCTGCAGTGTGTGTCGCATTCAGTAAATAAAGGCTTCAGCTTGTCAAAACCATGTTTTTATTCCCACTTTTGGAGGGGTAAGGAAGGCTTTAACCCTGGAGCGTGAAGTACGCTTGGCCCCGGTAGGAAATTACCTGACTACTCTCCAACCACGGTGTGTGAGCCAAACTGGAAAGTTTAACACCAAGCATGAAGTAGAACTTCATCAAATCCTGTATATGTGACATGTTCATCATCGTACTCGCTTTCTGCCACCGCCTCCACATTCAAGCATCTGTTTTGACAATAAACTGACTTATATATTCATACAATAAACACTTGTATCACATTATTACAATAAACTGACTTATCACGTTATTACAATAAACTGTCCAACGCCAAGCTCTACCTGCGCCCCCCCACATCAAGCATGAAAGTCTTAGAGCCCACCTCCAGTACCCTAAACAGGCCATCATAAGGGGGCTGAAGGGGCAACCGGCGAGTGTCATGTCAAGGAAAAGTAAAACGAGCAGTTGCGAACTCCGCCGGCATGAAAACATGGAAAGCAGTGGTGAACCGGTCTCAGAAGAAAAAGGATGCGCCACGGAATGCGAATGCGGGGCAGCACTCTCCCACAAAAATTCACCCAGAACGTGGAGCGGCTGCCCTAGGACTAACTCTGCAGGAGAGGCATCCAGGTCCTCCTTAGCAGCAGAGCGTAGTCCCAGCATCAACCAAGGCAAACGATCCACCGAGTTACCATCTACGAGCGCAGCGAGCAGCACTGCCTTGAGTGATCAATGAAAATGCTCACACAAGCCATTAGCTTGGGGAAAGTATGTGATGGTATCGTAAACCTGCATGCTCAGGAACCTTGCCAGAGGTCAGCACTGGCAAGGTACCCTGGTTGTACCCTGGTTGGTGATGTCCAACAGGGTACCGAAACGCACAAGGGTAGGACCGCCTTCATGCACTGCAGTGTCCTCGAGCTTCAGGCCAGGATGTCCAGATCACCAGGCTTGTTGGCAGCCATGGCAGTAAAATCCATTCCGAGGTGCACTGGACACACCACACACACGACAGACAGTCGGCGACTGAGTTGCCTTTCCCAGCCACATGCTGAATGTTCATTGTGAACTCTCAGATGACAGCTAAGTGGTGCTGCTGGTGACCATGGCTCAGCCACTTTGGGTATAGCAAATGTCAAGGGCTTATGATCGACATAGGCAGTGAAAGTGCAGCCCTCCAGCAGAAAACGGAAGTGATATAATGCCAGCAACTCATGGTCAAAAACGCTGTACTTGCGCACGTTTGCAGTTTGTGGCTAAAGAATGCTAAGGGCTCCCATATGCCTGCCTTAGCCCCATCAAAAGCCTGGATCTGCTCGGGGGTCCAGTTGACCTGATCCCTGACTTTTCTCATTCTTGGGGGCCTTGTAAAGCGGCCACACAAGGTGGGTGGGGGAGGTAGAAAACAGTTGTAAAAATTCACCATGCCCAGAAACTCCTGCAGAGCCTTTGTTCGTCCAGAGGTTGACAATCAAGTTGTGTTGGTCAAGACGCTGAAAAACAATAAACAATATTGTTGGGGTAGACAAACACAAATGCAAGATCACAAAAATGGAGTCCATCAACCTCTGAAATGTCTGTGCCAGCCCTCTAAGGCCCCTTTTCCCAGCGCCACAAACACGCATGGAGGGAAACAGTGCCGAGGCTCAAGGCGAGCTGCATAACACGGCGTGTGGATTGCTGATCTAGGGCTGCAACCACCAAAAATCATGATAAATTTGACATGGTATATTATGTCATCAAAATGTTTAAAAAGTGTCATAGTGTAGTATGTCGACCAAAGATTAACAAAAACATCATAATATACTGCAGTGCATCGTCAAAATTAGAACAAAACACTAAATGATTTTGTATGTCTCCCAAAAATGTACCAATAAACCATAGTATAGTAATTCCAAAAGAAAGGTCATAATATAGTATGTTGTCCAAAAAGTGACAAAAACTTCATAGTATAATATGTCGTCAAACTTTTTACAAAAACTTCATAGTATGGTATTGTTATGCTCTCACCAAACTGACCACGGGCCTGTTCCATAAAGCAGGATTACCAAATAAGACAGGCTTATTTTGTTAGTCTGTCTTATTTTCCAGTGAATTTGGTTCCATAAAGCAAGCTTAGCATAGTTCAAACTAAGTTACCACGGCAACTTACGCTGGCAAACTAGCCTGGTCCGGACCAGGCTAATTGTCAGGCTTAGCCTGAGTCACCGCTTAACAGTGACACTTATCTGAAAGAGAATACAGGGGGTCCTCGAGTTACGTCGGTCGCGAATTACGTCGTTTTCGTAGTTACGACACATCTCCCGTGAACTTCCTTGTTTCGGACTTCGCACGGGAACTCGTTGGAGAGCGCTCTCTCTGTCTCTCAGCGCTGCAGAGAGACAGAGAGACGTGCTGCAGAGCCTGCCGGCACCTCCACAGCCGGCCGGCCGGCGGGGGAGGGGGGGGGGGGGCGGCCGCGGCAGCCGGTAAGGAGATGCACACGGACACAGATGCGTTCGGGAGCGTGGCGATACCGTAGGGTTATTCACAACGCAGGGTCTACACGGTTGATATCAGAAATCTAAAGAAAATGCTCATTACACTCGCGATCTCAACCCCTACGGTGTGTCAAGAGGGACAAAAGGCAATTCACCATAATAAACTCTTATTTTAGCATAGTGTTATAGCGATATCTGGTGGCACAATGTATGCACAATGGCACAATGAATGTATGGTCCGATTTACGTCGAAATTCGCTTACGACACATTCTCAGGAACGGATTTCCGACATAACTCGAGGACCCCCTGTATATGATTATATTATATGACTTCATTACTCAACTCCATGCCATTTGTCTGGGAGCGCATCTTCAGAGACAGGGCTGATCCGTAGGCTTTTCCAGACAATCATTTATATGAGAAATACAGATTCTCTAGAGATCTGCCAGCTGATCGGCCCTCATCTTACGCACAGCACAAGGCGTAATCACGCACTAACAGTCCCACACACTGTGTGCGTGCCACACGGTAACAGTGTGCCGCACTGTGCGAGTGGTCTACTTAGCTTCAAAAAGTGTTCTCAGTATTTTAGCCCTTGTACTGGGGGGCATCGTTTGTGAGGATGCTGGCACTTCAATGTATTCAATTGGAGTGCCAGCTCCTCCGCTGTCGTGAATTCAGCTGGTGGTGTCCCCCCATCCCCACCACTCCATGCTCCTCCATGCCCCCCGCCTCCGTGCCCGTCATATCATTTTTTTGTCACTACTGTAAAAAACAACACCATTGGATTGGAATTAGTGCAGATGATATCCAAGTGTAACTATAGCTTGTGGACATACATACCACTCTGAACAATGTTTTTATATGTATTTTTAAAAATGTATTAACTTGCTGCCACGTCCGCCCCCCCCCCACACCCACACACCCACACACACACACACACACACACACACACACACACACCACCACCCCACAGGTTGGCGCTGTTTAATAGTAAAAAGTTTGATGTTAGGATTTACAGTCTGTATGTTTTGTTATACATTATAAATATAAATTGTGTATTATGTCCTAGCTTTAACTCAGTGGCATTTATTTAATGTCAGCATAACTTGGGTTGTAGATACTTACGCATTTAACCGATGGGCAATTTCCTGCCGGTCTTTCTCTCTGAGCTTATGTATTGCTGCCGTGTTGCTTCTATTTGTTATTATATGTTTGAATTCCTCACAGGGCTCCACCGCTCGCTCTGTCCTCGTGCATTTTGCCATTGTGAATCCCCTTGATCTGTGTTTGACAGCATGGGCTGCTTAGGAATGGTGTGCACACGCAATCAGCCTGACCAGCTGAACCTGGGTAGAATTAGTGAGGCTGAGTAAACGCGGCTCAGCCCTTATGGAACCGAGTTAGCCTCAACTCATTTGTTTTGGCTAAGTCTAGCCAGGCTATTCACATTAAGCATCGCTCTTCTCAGCCTGCTTTATGGAAAGGTCCCCACAGCAAAGCAGAAAGATAAACATGTTGACAAGTGACCGATGTTTCTCTTCTTTATTGAGATATGATCTTCAAAGGCCAACAGAGTAAAACTATGAAAATAGAAATAAAAAATATGAAAGGCAATTAGATAGATAGATAGATAGATAGATAGATAGATAGATAGATAGATAGATAGATAGATAGATAGATAGATAGATAGATAGATTACTCTATTCATCCCCAAAGGGAAATTAAGTAAATTATTCCAAATAATATCTTAAAACATTCTTACAACCAAAAATACTCACAGGCAAAGATTTCCAAAGACAAACAAATACGGATGGACACAGACTCAAACCACATCATTCACCAATAATCACAACTGAACATGTGACCAATTTGCCTTCTCACTCACTTGAACGTTCTTATTGAGATAGAATACAGAAGTGCTAGAGCGCCCTCTGTCGGTGAGACTGACAGAATAAATATGTTGTCCAACAATTGATTAAAACGTCATCGTACATCATCAAAATTTTCACACAATATAGTATGTCACAGTATAGTATGTCGTCCATAAATGGACAAACGCATTATAGGATAGTACGTTGTCAAAATTTTCACAAACAAATCATTGTACAGTGCATCGTCCAAAATGACAAAAATGTTCATAGTTTAATATGTATTCCAAAAATTTACCAAAACGTCATCGTATAATATGTCTATTTTGTTTTATTTTTTCATATCATATTTTTAATGAGGCGTGTTTTGAGTAGTTCACAGTATCATAAATCATTTACAATAATAATATCTCAATATCTCATTTAAGAGTTGACACATTGTGCAAATGGCAGGGAGCACATCAGTCCGGTAACCAGCCAATAAAAATACAAATAAGTCACACACTGAGTAATATTTTTTAAAAATGTGTAATATTATTTTTTAAAAACGCTCACTGCAGCCCTTAGAACTATCCAAATAAAATGTTGAAGTTCACGTCTGCTGTTGAAGCGTCAACTGGTCTGCAATACACAGCCGAAGAGTGCTAAGAATATGGAATTGAAGCGAGAATCAGACCTGGAAATAAATAAAAATATTTAGATAACAGGCTTGAATAAAGGATGGTGCTGAAATTGAACAGTCCTGTCCACATTTACTTGCCCTTTTGTTGATTAAGTTATTCTGTGTTATTCTGTTCCTGTTAGTCTGTCCTTAACTTCTCTCTGTTAAATATGTTGGAAAATGGTTTTAAATCCTGCTGTTGTAATTGTTGCTGCTGCCGTTGTTGTCTCTTTGTAAACCAAGAGTATATCACACTCGTCCTTTGCAGAGCAAATCTGTTAAGGCACAGCGACGGACCCAGAGCTTTCACACTGCTGTGTGCTGTTGGTGTTTTCGTTGGTGTGAAAGCGTCAATCGCACTCGGATGCGCACTACGCACTAAAACAAGCGGAGAGAGACCTCCGACAAGAGGTGGTCTCGGTTCGCTTGACTGCGCACCAAAAGCCCTATAATAACCTAATCGGAGAGGGTGAAATCTGGACCACATAGGCACATGCATAATGACAATAATGACAAATACTACTTATAATACTTACTGAATTTGTGGGGGCTTTGTGTTGTTCATTTCCTCCACTGATTTATCACTCCAGTCCTGCTCCATCTCTACACCAATCTCATCCCAGACTTTGTTGTTGATGTACAGAGCCATGGCAAGGGTCTTGTTGGCCGGGGTACAGGTGGTCCTGCGGCACAGAGGGCAGCAGGTGTAGCGGATGACTTCATCCTGCTTGGAAATTGTCTCCAGGCAGGTCTGGCAGAAAGTGTGGCCGCAGTGGAGGATTCGCGGGTGACGAATGTGGGAGAACTCATAGTAGCACACCACACACTCCAGCTCCGTGTTGTCTAACATGGCGATTTCAGTGAGACTGCGGAGAACGAGCTGAATTTCTTCAAATGAGACAAACAACCTGCCACACAAAAAAAGAAAAAAGAATTTTAAAAGACGACGTCACTTAAAAAAAATCTGAAAATATCTTTTGCCGATCATAAATGTAATTAAAAGTGCATTATTTTGATATAAAAACATCTACCATTATTTTAGAATAATACATACATGCAGGAAAGACAAAGCTCCAGGGGTTTAGTTCCAAAGGCGACGTTTGTTGTATTGACTTTGGATCGATGTGCTCAGGTGCTCTTCAAGTACTCTCCTACGTGACCTGCGCTCTCAAATATTCCAAGGAAGTAATAAAGCACGTTCTCTGGAATTCCACTGAACCAAGTCGAGTTATCCAATTACTGCCTGTCTTGTCCAAATAATGTCAGGGTAAAGTTTTCTAAAACGCCCCGCAAAGCAGGGTAATTTATTTGCATTTAATATGAAAACATATCACACAAGATTAACGGAAGCATGAAAATGTGACTATTTGCAGGATAATCAAACAAACACACTCCCATCATCATCATCATTTTTTTCTAAAGAAGGTAACAAGAGCAAAAGAAAGGCAAATCTGCTTCCAGGTCATTTTTCTGTTGAAACATTAAATACACAGGACAACCGTCTTTTGCTACTGCAATGCACAACAGTAAATTATCAGCAATTATGTGCGTCTGGGCCATTGTGTGTTTGTCTGTAACACCTTGCTGAGCAGAATTACAATAGAGTGTCTCTATAAATACAGAGAACAAAAACACAATGAAAACAATTATTAAAAAAATAATATAGACACAAAAGGTTGGTTCTTTTCATGTCTCCTTATTTTGGACCTTTATAGAGCGGTACTATACTGGTCAACTCAGCCAATTTAAAAAAGGTAATGGTCTCTGTTTATTTTCTGTGCAGGCTCTGGGTTCACGGCTTGGCTCATGGGTTGACTGGACATCTGGACTCACATCAGAATTTGACCATGTATCAGTGGCTCATTGACAGAGTGACAGGCCAAGCTCATCTTTTATACTGTTCATCGATTTATAAACAAATTTCAATACCCTGTTGTAACAAGACTTTCCTCAGTTCTTGTTTGACAGTGCTGGATGAACAATTTGCTTTTATTTACATTTGATGTACTATCTTGCTTATGAGTATATCAATATTCTCTCAGTCATATGTAAGGTCTACAATCTTCATGTTTCTCTTCCTTCTTGGCAATTTCCTTTGAGGCCTTTATATGGTGTTCAATTCCTGATGAAAACACAGAGATTCTTGGCAAATGTGAAGCCACAAAAAAATTTAAGTATAATTAATCTTGGACAATAGGAATGATGTTACAAACAACTGAATAATGTGCTCCTTGGATAACATTCAGAAGTTATCATGACCACAATAACAGAAAATAAATCCAACCATCTCTTATATTTTTTTCCTCAGTCCAGATATTCACTTTCATACCCAATGCAGTGACCTTTATGTACTGTATATCGAAAGTGAAAGAATTGATAGCACGAGCCAGCACACCCTGTGTGCCGAAAGCCCACGCAGGGTGATAAGCCAAATTCTGAAGAAAACAACAATGATACATTAACTTCCAGTGAAGACACTGCATTTGTTTCACTCATGCCTGTAGGACCTTACCACTGATAAGAAAAACTAAAGATTTTCTAATAGCGATGGACAGATATGTAATTATTATCGACTTAAATATTTAAAAAAAAAAACAAAAACGTTTGTGTTTATGACAATGCAGGATAGCAATGGTACATTTTATTCCAGTATTTCTGTTTTTCTGACCAGTGCTTGTCCTTGTGTCTGTACTCTCCCATAACCCATGAGCCAAGTTTCTTCCTATTGGTGACATAAAACTCTGAAGCACAGAGTGGATCACAACCACAACGAATACGCCCCTCCAATCCCTCCTATCCCTACTGCCATCCGTCGTCCACTCCCACACCTTCTGCTCCATCCTTCTTGGGTGGGTCAGCTTTGAGTTTCCATCTTCCAAAATCCATGGTGGTGGTCGTGGTAGTGGTGGTTGTGGAAGGACTGAACATTCCTCCCCCCACATAGTGTGTTTGTAGAATCTTGAGTCCACTAACTGGCTCAGGTGCTGGGGGGAATGTAGCCCTGCAACAACAGCTCCTCTCACTCCTGAGCTATGCTCCTCAGCACATACTTGACCGTGTAGGCAAATGCTGCAAAGCCTACAATCACAAAAAGATTGGCCAGAGCCCCACCTAGAAGTCCATGATTGCGATTTGCCTGCTGCAAACCTGGGGCAGGATTGGCGCCCACCAGTGGGACTGGACCGCCATTGAGTGCAGGAAGGCCATAGTGTGCATGTTGTGGGTCACCATCAGGCACCACGTCCGGTAAGGGGAGGGGCTGCGTGCGGGCGCTTAACTCTTCCTGAGCCCTCTGTTTCTGCTTCATCTCCTGGGTGAAAGAGGCAGGGAAGAATATTAGGCCAACAAAAAAAGCAGAGAATATTGCAAGTGAGGGAGATCAACACATACTTACATCAACTACCTCAGGAAACAACTCACAGAACACTTTGTCCTTGAGGTTGAAGGCCAGGCTTTGAGCTGAGAGCTGTCTTTTCTAGAAAATAATAAAATGCAGGTTAAATACCTGAGATGTCAGAGGTTGCTCATATTACTGTTTGTCAATGATCCTACATTCATACTCACTGTGTAGTCAGAGGTCTCAATGCTCCCGAGGGTGGGGCCTTTCTCGACCATGAAGCTGAGCAGACCCGTGAGAATTGTTGACACAGACCACGCTGGGTTCCACGTGTCTGGATGGAAATCTGTGATGGACAAACATAACCTGTGGAAGTAATGGCAATGTTACAAAAAGGAGTGGCAGACAAGTTCTGGAAAAAGGACCAACGTTTTCATTTTAAAACTACTTACCGTAATGTAATGCCCTTAAATCATTCTCAGTTACTAATAAACAAACATTATTCTTACCTTGTATTACACTTAAATCTTCCATTTGGTGTTATCATATAGATACTGGGTGGTTTAAAAGGAAACTCTCTGGGAAATATGAGTTTTCCATGATAATATCCTCCTGCAAAAGAGATATGTCATAATTGACATCATCATCTTTGATAAATACACCAGTGCGGATACAAAGGACCCTGTTTATTCACCAGTAATCTCTAGTATCACACGTCATGGCAAGGGTCAAGTCACACGTCATACATAAACCATAGAGATCAGCATGTTTCGTCTTGTTGAGATGTTAGCTAATAGCATTTACCTTCATATGGAGTTTTCTCAGGACCTCTGACAACATAGTGCCTACATAAGAGAGGAAATATTTAATTAGCCAGAAAAATATGAAGTAACAGCTAACACCTGACTAAAGGTTAACAACATTTCAAAGAATTTCAAAATCCCAAATTTTGTCTCTCCCTCTTTGAGTGAGTCTGATAGTCTCCAACTTTTGCTGCCATCTTGGCAAAAGTCATTCCTTGCAGCCTCAACAGAACTCAATTAAATGACTGAAAAAGTAAATAAAATTTGAGAGGGCCGAAGGTCGGGCCTGATTTGCTTTGTCTGACATACAACCATAAGATCCATACAGGTCCTTTACTGATGAAAATGAAGCAAATAAAACATGCAGTGAATGCAGTAAATATCAGTGGCCAGTCATATTCATGTGCTGCAACCTTTTCCATTATCATCATGCACAACAATCTACTTTGGTTGCCTATGGTGGTGAATGGAATATTTGCCAGTCAGATTACTTAAACAAGGCCCAAGTTAGTTAGTTAGTTTGTCCCACAGACACACTATCTACAGACTGTGGTAATCACATTTTGCTAAAAGAAAAAATATCAGAGCTGTTAGGTTTAAACAACAGTCCAAAGGCTGTAGGCCTTGAGAGGATGAACATCTTACCATTCTAATATGTTGGAGGGAAGAGGTTCTGCACAGATGTAAGGCACAGGGTCTTTCTTTATCCTGAGGTAATCCTGTTTAAGTCGCTGAGTGGCTGTGGTTGGAGCTCTCTTGTTCCCGTTGTTGTTCATCTGAGGATTTGAAAGACATACAAAAGGGGGTTTACTGAAGTGTGTTTTGATATATTTTGTAGCAGCAATGTTTGTTCAATTCAATTTTATTTATCCAATTTCCATGTTCATCAATTACATTGATTACCACTACTATTGTACGGCCTTCCTGGCAATAAGCTTGACAACAACGAGAACCTAAATTCTGCTGATGTCTGTTCAAGTGAATCGCTCTGGTAGATGGCGCACGTTAATCGCGTCAAAAAACTGTCTTGCTCCACAGGCCGAGGCTGGGTTTGTGTGTGTCTAGCTCCTGCTCTCCCCGTATATATGCATGCAAAAGTAGTGGTAATACATCAACTTGGCCAATATGGCTCCTACATATTTGGTCTTTTGTGACACCACTATCAGGTAGTAGTCTTTCAACCTCTACTTTCTGGTGAATCCAGAATCCATTCAACTGATGGTATAATGATCAGGCTGAAATATTCGGTAGAATACTCGACTTCAAAAAGAATCGATAGCTGCAGCCCTACTTTCTGGTGAATCCAGAATCCATTCAACTGATGGTATAATGATCAGGCAATTGTGTGAGTGTAAAAGCTCTGTATACACGGCTTAACTGAGTTGTCCATGAAACTCAAACAATTAAAGACACCGAAGAAATAAAGTTTTTTAAAAGAAAAATTCAATTTGCAGTTAATCTCGACTGCATTAACATGTGCACCATGTTTCAAAACTGTTCAAACTACCAGCCATAGTTGTGGACAACAGTGTTGGCAGATTTGTGTATCTGCAAACGACACACTGAGTATCCAAACAAACAGTTTGTAGTGACTTTAGCTCCTGAGAAGTAAAATTTTTGTTTCATTTGAATTCCAGAGATAAGTGCTGGTAATGACTGATTTTATGTTTCAAGACTGTATGTGGATACAGTGTATATACAGTGTATGCCTGTCTACTGAACAGATGATAAGTTCAACACGAGCTATTTGACCTGCTGTCATGCGGCTAACAGCTGACCTGCACATCCTGCTGAGCTGAGCTGTAACAGCTAAAACTATGTCAGTATCACTTCCTTGGAAACGACAAGCTATTGTGCGCAAGCTGTCTTACCTGTTTGAGACTAATCCGCTGTTTGTCGAGCTACTCTCCTGTTAAATCCTTACCTGCACAGTCTACCTGAAGTTACATCGACATACGGTCACTCGATGACCGACTGTAAACAAACAGTGCAGACCAGGTCCAAATCACAAAACGACACCACGTGTGGTTGGAGACCGACCATGTATTAATCACAAATATTAATCACACACGGTCGGTGGTGTCCGCTCGGGCAGGGTAACTTCTAAGAAGCTCTCAGGTACACCGAGGTTACTGTGTTAGCCACAACTGGCTAACGGTAGCTAACCTAGGCCACAGCTATGTTTAGCTACCCTGCGTTAGCAGCCACTAGCATGAACTACTGTTACTAGTGACAGCCGAAGCCCGCGTCTCTTGTATTTACCAGCCACAGGGTGTGAACTACAGATTTACCTCTTCGGAGACCCCAAAGAATGAGGGTATTCGTTGCTGGACCTGGAATAAGCCTGTTGTTTCAGTTTTTGTGATGGACAAGTGATCAAAGGCTTCGGAGCTTGTGTCACACTTCCTGAAGCGGAGTGATTCGAAAGCCTGTTACGCAGCTTGTAGCGGAACACCACTGTCACGTGACCGATGACGTTCGAAGCTTTGGACGTCATCACTGCTTCAAAATGTTTTAAAAGCACTTTGAACCATTTTGAAACATCGGCTGTAATTCTCTGCATAAACTATCTTCAGCTATATGTTATATCTAGGGATTAATAGTCAACAACATATACATGGAATTCACAAAAAATCATCCCTGGGACCATTTGATTCAACCATATATTTTATTTCTGCTACCAGGATCAAAACAAAACAGTTTGAAAATATATTTTTTCCAGAGATTTTCAGAAGACAAATTGTAAACTTTAAAAAAAACAAATACAGGGACATGTCACTGATCATAGACCTTGGGTATAGTTTACTCATCACAGAGAGCAGGGTTTAACTTGTGGAGACAGTTGCAGTTTCCAAAAGTGTTAATAGGGTACTTTTCAATATATCTCTTGGGAGTCCACCACCTTGTTGGAAGCACAATACTAAATTGCTGATGCCCCCCTCTAAAAACAAAATGTCATGTAGCTCTATTGAGAATCTGCTGTCTGGTCAACCAAAACAACAGTACACAGGAAGCATGTATTTTTTTATGACCTGATATCATGCTTTACAAGCAGGTTATAAAATAGCTTTAGTGTCAGGAAGACCTTGACCACTGGTCTTTACTTGCACCACTCAATCCCCAGAATCAGGTCTGTTCTAATGGCCAGTGCTGCCTCCCTTTTTATTCCAAAGCGACAGAAGAGTGAGCAAATGAAGTTTTGGTCATCTGTGGTCACTGTGGCTTCTTGCAGCAGCAGAACCGTATGTTCCTTCTACTCAGCTTCTTGGGCTGGAGAGACGTGAGTAGAGGAAACTCGCGAAAGACATCAACACAGGAGATGTCACCTGCAAAAGGGGACACTTAACATAAGTTTGGGGGGGGGGTCATAAAATAGACATAGGATATTACATACTGAAGTTTCCAGTAACCCATGTCTGAGTCTGTAGAAAGCAACACAAAGTAGGCTATTCTTCCCTTTATCCACCATGCATGTGCATAGCTCCCTGAAGCACAGCCTCAAGACAGTGCAAGACTCCTCTATCCATCTTCTGTGGCACCGTACAGGGGGGAAAAGTTAGGACGATTCCAATACTGTGTATACTTCCTCAGGATACTATGAAAGGTTTATTTTTCTATCCAGCATCTTTTGTTTGGAAATCATGTTTGGTTGATAGATGCTTGAACTTTGAATTTAATGCGTTTTTTATTTTATTTTACTGGACACAAGTCTTGTTTCATTTGCAGAGCAGAAATTTTTAAAAAAACATAAAAGAGAAAGAATGGTACACACTGTGTCCTCTTCATGTCTGCAGCATCCTGTGGTGTTTTTGTTTACTCGTGTCTACATTTTCAAATCACTCAAGTGATTTCTGGCTTCATTTCTTGGCGCTTAATATTCTAATTCACATTTCATAATACTAACAATAGAATAGTTACCAATTCTCTGTGACCTGCACTATTTGATATGTTCATAGATTACATTTAAAACATGGCATTGCTCAGCAGATGCTCAGTATGATTTCTCAAGACAGCCAATTTGTATGAGTCTATGAAAGAAGGTGACGGATCAGGACCCTAGATCAGACACCCTAAAGATCACCTGCCACCACCAAAACAGAGAGAAACACAGTATCACACTATTCCCTCTAGTAAGACAGGCCATGAGGCTTCACTCACTCTATCCCGAACGTCCTTGGGTTTATCTCTCCTGCTGCCTGTTGAAACCCCTGTGGTAACAAAAGCAATGATTTGTCAGTCAGTGTTTATTTGCTTAACTGGACACATGTTGGCTGCATCGAGTACAAGGTGAAAAACTGGGCAGCATTTTTTCACTGATGGTGTAAGATTTTTTTTGTAACACACTAGGGACACTAAATTATTCAAGGCACAATGTTGCTGCTGTACTGTTCTAGAATTAGAACCACTATTAAATACCTGTAAGAGCCTAAACACTTAGTGGGCTGGCTGTCTGGAAGCATCTGTCTGAGTAGCTCACTCATATGTGCTGTCATTAACCATTTCACTGCTATGAATAAGCCAAAAGGCTGTTATAGACCAAAAGACACAACAGACCATAGTGTGAAAAATAGTAGTCTCCCAACATCTGGCAATGTTTCAACTGCAAGATATCTAGAAATTGTTTAGTGCAAAAAATTTCTTAAACATCAACAATTTTGAATATATTTGCTTCAATGTTGAGAGAATAGAAATAGGATAGGAAACAGAAATGAGAGCAATAAGCAGGAAGCAGGGTTAGTTCATCAAGAGTTTCTCAGTTTTATTGTATGCAGTTTTGTTTTTCTTCTTTTCCCCTCAGTGAAAGAAAGTATTCCAAAGAAACCCGAATGTCAGTGAACAGAAAAATGCCTCAGAGTAGTGCAAAACTGTAACAGAGTTCTGCCCGATGTTTTTTTTTTTTTTTTTTTTGAAGATAGTAAAAAGACAAACATAAAACAGATCAGACAGTCGGGATCTGTGATTGAAATCTGACAGTTGGCTATGAGGAAAATACACAAGTGTACTATTTACAGCATGTCTGAACAGCACCTTTAACCACTCCTATGGCAACACAAACAATAGACACAACATTTAGTACGACTGCCAGGGCGTGGGCCCTTAACAGTTTGGTCACAGTAGCATCACATCACCCCATAGACTGGTTCTACTTGCAGTACACTGAACTATAGCCGAATCACCTGGCATTTTAAAATCTGCCAGCCGAGTCACATTTCTGTAACCTATATCAAACATATGAGTACGCCAACAGTGTTATTACCACGCTGTCACTTCACAAAGCATTGTGAGACTATGCTTCATCTACTAAAAACAGTGATATCATACAACAAGGTCAGACACTTTCCCTTTAAAAAATCTTTGGCAGAGGAAAATAAAACCACGTCTTCGAAAAGTTACTGAAATGACTGCAAGTATGGTGGAAACAAAGGGGACGGAAGTAAGGACGCCACCACAGATTTGGTTTGTGAATGGCAGAATGGCACAGAGGAATTTCTGACACCCGAGAGGTTATGGTGGTACATGCTTATTCCACTGGACTGCACTGCACGACATGATCAAACCAGAGAAAAGTATTTCATCATGCTCATTTTTTAAATAATGTACCTCCTGAAAACAACTCCGGCAAAGCATGCAGAAAATCCTGTTAAGCATTAACCAGTGAGGAAAGCCAGGAATACAATTATGACAGACGGTTCTAAAGAAACATGCTTTCACAGGTGCCATCAAATGGGTAATTGGAGTATTTACAACACTGGGCTGTGATTAAATACCCAGCAATTACCTTAGGTCTCGGAATGGAAGTTAACAAGTGTGCAAGAGTGAGTAAAAACCAGTTTTTACAACCGACACTGCACTGCAACTCTGCCAGTAATGTCCTATTCAGTGGTTTGTTTGCTAAATAAATGTCGAAATCAAAAATCTAGTTGAACTCTAAGGCCATTCTAAAGTTAAAAAAAAAACTTTATGAGTGCTATTACACAATGTAATCTAAAAACGTCCTGTCTTAAGTTCCAAGTAATGACGTTAGGTTTAAATGACAATCATCAACAGAAATGCAGATGGAAACTGCACCATGAATGCATTGCACTGGTCCGCTGGGAAGACATATATAAATAAAAAAGAAATAAAATAGACAACAGATAGATGTACAATAACTCAGATGAGAACAATGTAAAAAAAGTCACGCTGACTGAAAGAAAATAAAAATGAATAATACTAGAGTTGGGAAAAGTGCACAGGTTCTTTTTTTCTTTTACACAATGTATATTATCATACTATTTAACTCTGCCTCTCAGTATTCTTTGACACATGCACTCATTTACTTTGCTGTTCACTCACTCACTCACTTACTCACTCACTCACTCACTACATCACAGAGTATCTTGAAAAGCAAGCGAGGGTCTCTTCCCCACAAGCCCTTCAGTATTTTCTAATCACAGTTTTACATTGAATTTCCCTTCCTGAACCTACTCTGTCCACCTATACTGCAGCTTGTCAGTTACTTTTTTTTTCTAAACTTAGTGGAATAAATACCATTTTTTTCACCTCATGCCACAGCACATAGTTAACGATTACCCATATAACCTCTAATATGTATATTTACATCTCTGATGAAGAGCAATGGGTATGCTGGATGGTTTGTATAGGTGCAAAAGTGTAGGGAGTTAACACAGTTGTTCAGATGTAAGAGCTGATAGGCAACAGTAAAACCCACACACCCTCGCACAAGAGGTTACACCACGTTTTGAGAAGTTAACCCTGTTAACGCACACCAAAAAGTCACTTTACTCTGTGTGTGATGGCGCTAGAGTAGCATGAGTGGTGCTGAGTATTGGCAAGCAGTAACATAGTGGTGATGCAGAGAAATGGAGGTGGTGACAGTATAGTCAGCAGAGTTAAAGAGGTCTCCCTACAAAACAACCCCTTTAATGAGCAACTGGTATGTTCCTCCATGAAGTTGCCTGTAAGCTTAGATCTATATATGTAACACACCTGAGATCAGAGTCTAGTGGCAACTTCATCTGCATGATTTTTTTGTTTGTTTCCAGCCAGGAGGAAACAAACTACTATATATACTAGAGTATGTACTGTATATACTGTGTATATGCGTTTAGCACACGCTGTACTCCTGGTTACAGAAGTGACTAGCATTCGTCTATTGTGAGGCAGATGAATTCCTGGATGCACTTCCTATACTGCTGCTCAGTGGGGCTGCTGCTGGGGTATTGACCTGGCTGACCCAGTGGAGCCTCTGCCTCTCGCATCTCCTCGTTCATCCGCGCTAGACGCAATCTGAGAAGAGAGAGAGGGAGAAAAGGATGGAGGAGAAGGGGAAACATAAGAGCAGAAATGAGAAATGGGATAGTAAAAGGAAGGGAGACAGGTCAGGAAAGAGAGAAAGGATTCAGATATTTAGGTGGCACGTCATCAACGTCAGTCTTGCAAATAACGGTTAAATGATGACATCATATTAAAAAACGTAACGAAAAACAAGACTTGATTTGAGGGGATTTACAGTGTGACGATGTCTGCGTTGGCAGCCTGCACTGCGATACTTAGGGGGTCATGACCCTGTTCGTCCACCTCAGTCTGTGATGCTCCTCTCTTCAGAAACAGACACACCTGTCTGTAACATGAATTAGAGAAGGAGAATAATACACCGCCTGTTAACACTAGACTATGACCAGACTATAAACTGGCACAGTAATTAATGGTTCTCATGCAATAACATGTGTCACTCATTTATTATGAGTTCCAGAGGAGGATAGTCATACTGTACAAACCACAGAAAATGTCCAGGTAACTAGACTATTTATCCGTACTCTTAACTAACTATCTATATTCCAATACACGCACGCTAGAACATGATCCAACAGTTATGTGGAAAAAAGAGACAGGCTCTTGTGGGCATTTCTTACCCAGTGTGCCCCAGGCAAGTGGCGTGATGCAGCGGGCCTCTGCCCCTCATGTCCCTCTGATTCACATCGGCTCCGTTCTGTAGCAGGAACTCACACGCTATCAGAGAGCCCTGGCAGAGAGCGTGAGAAAGTGGTTCGTGTTTATTTATTTGCCCACAGAAGTCCAATTGATAGGTTCACGTCTAATTTCCCACTCTGCTTTCATTAAACCTAGGTTTTTGATTTTAACCCATGACAGTCTCCATAATATTTATACCAATACAGTATTGCTAATGAAACCAAATTAATTAGATTGAATTATTTATTTATAGATGTAGATACATTTACAGGCTAAGCAAACAATAGCCTCTTACCCCGACCACAGCCTGTATGAGGGGTGTTTTTCCCTCTTCCTCCTCATTTGCAGCATGGACATCAGCACCATGTGCAAACGCCTCAGCCATGAGTGGCAGGTTGTGCAGGCGTGAGGCTCGGTAGAGCAGTGCCCCGGGGTGCAACTCCCTCGGATCCTCTGGGTCTGAAGACATTTCCTGTTCGATCTCCACCTCACCACTGGATGACTCCTCTGATTCCTCCTCTGAGGAGGGAAGATTGCGATAATAGAAAAAAAGAGAAATTAAGTTAAACTTTATGTTTAATACTCTATGGTCAAATGTAGCATGGTCTCCATTGAGGAAAAAACATGAGTGTTCCTGTTGTGCAGTTTGTCTTGGTTTGTCTACATCTTAACCTGAGTTTTCTCCAATACACTGTCATTTTAAAATCAAAAATATAAAAAAAACAAAACAAATTTAAAGTCCAGATAAATGTGACAATAAAACAAGATTTAATGTGACGGTTTTTTTGTAGGGGAGCAAATTTCAGATTTTGGCATCAACTTGGCATCGCATTTATTCAGTTGTAAATTGTGTAACTTACTGACACCATAACAACACTTTTATATTCTCAATAACAAGTTTATATTCTTGTGTAAAGACGCTAACTCACGTACCTTCTTCTGTGACACTGTCCACCACTGAGCCAAAAACCAGGATGTCAGTGCTGCCGTCAGTGCTTCCTCCAAGGCCGCTGTCGCTGCTGAGACCTGCGGGGCCAAACATCGCCAAGCCACGGACACGTTAATCACTACACAGAACATACTGTGCACATGCACCGCTGCTAGGGCTGCGCAAATAAAACATGTTAACAAGAACTTCAATTAACAATGAATTGTTCTTACCTAAACGTTCACTGTAATAATCTCAAAGTATGTGTGTCTCGACTATGCACTGCACTTACTGCGTGGACCAGAGCCAGTATCGAAGTAGGAAAACAGTGAGTCCAGTTCATCAGGACAGAACAGGGAGTCCCGTCGAAACTTTGCTGCCGCTGCTGCTGTCGAAGAACAGGAGATCACAAGATTTCAGTGTAGACTCTGTATCTATACAATTCTCTGTCACATCCTTACTGTTACACCACTGAACACAAAACACTTCAAAGCTAACACAAAAATCTAATCTCCCTCAGCACCAGAGGCTCAGCAGCAGAGAGGACAAACTCATCTGGTCCATGAGCACTACTGGGATTGTTAAACACAGTCAGTCAATACTTTCTGAGGACGTTCAACTCATCACATTTCCAATTTGCTGAACTGACCTGCTGAGAGGTTTGCAGGTGAAGCGATGCCTGGTTCGTAGCGGTGGCATTTCCTGCGGGCCTTGTTGGGCGCCCGGACAGAGCTGTTGTGTCGATGGCACTTTTTCACTGTCCAGGGGCGGGACTTCCTTTCACCCTCCACCAAAACCTCGCTCCCACTGATTTTCTTTAAGAAGCGTTTCTCCACATATTTGGACTTGATCCATGCTTCTTTCTCCTGCCTGCAGGGAGATGACAACAAAGACACATACATTATATGTATGTATGTATGTGTGTGTATAAATGGATGGATGGATGGATGGATGGATGGATGGATGGATGGATGGATGGATGGATGGATGGATGGATGGATGGATGGATAGATAGATAGATAGATAGATAGATAGATAGATAGATAGATAGATAGATAGATAGATAGATAGATAGATAGATAGATAAAAGAAAACTGGCCTTGAACTAGAAGGTCCAGGTTTTTTTGCTCCTAGTTCCTCACAGGCTCCCTCGTAGATGTGGTTTATCACAGTGTTTCCCAATTCACACATCAGCTAGACGTGATAGAGGAAAGAGAACGAAAGAGACCGGGATTTCAAACAACAGTTCAAACTGTTTCAACGATGCACCAGAGGACACAGAAATCCATTTTAAAATGTGCTGGAGAGATGCACCTTGAGCAACTCTGGCTCCCATGAGTCTAACGTCAGTGAACGCACTTTAGAGCAATGGACGCCTAAACTCCTGAAAGACACAAGGAGAAAAGATTCTGTGAGACAAGTGCAGTGTGGGATGTAGACGTGTTACTGCCTGACGTGGTTTACATCAGACTTTTCTCTTTCATTACACTAATGAGTTACTCAGGAACTCTCCAGTGTGACTTCAAATTAGTCAGAGTTATTATTCATTAAAAGTAATACAACAAAGTTTTACACAACCATGTGTACAACCATGTTGTCATTTTACAATATATGGTAACAGACAGTGTGTCTTTAATATCCAAAACAGGACTTTGATTGGTGGGAAAAGATTAACAGCGACTCAAATGCGACACTTTCATAATACTTTGTTTTTCATGAGCGCAGCATAAATAAAACAGGCAGACACATGATAGAAAATGGTAAATGTCCGTCGTGCAGGGCGCGGAGTGTGTGAGAGAGAAACTGGGAAACGTGTCCTTGTTTTTCATCACCACAAACAGACAGCCTTTAAAAACATGCAGTCGCTCCTGTTGTCGGTTTAACATGTTTTCACATGTTACAGAATTGCTTACACGCTTTTAATCAGCTCACCATCTGTCCCCTCTAAACAAACCCTCCCCTCGGTGTTCGTGCAGGTACCTGTGGATGCCTGAGCACTCGATGCAGAGCAGAATTCCCAGGTTGATGGAGGCCCAGCATGGAGCCGTCTGGCTGCAGTCACAGCACAGCTCGTTGCCCGGCAGGCTCTGCATCCTCTGGGGGAGGCTTTCTCCCCCTCCCCTCACCCCTCTGTCCCCTCTCTCCCCCCTCTCTCTGGGCTCGCTGGCAGAGTCGATGCTGCTGGTGGAGGGCGACGCTGTCCGGTCCAAGCGCTGCGGAGACAAGGAAGGGACAGGTCAACAAAAGACCAGCTGGTTAAAAAAAAAAAAAAAAAGTTATGTGGGATGTGACTTTTCCTGTATGTTCATACCTCAGCGTAATAGTTGTCAGGGATGTCTTTGTAAGCAGAGGCGATGCTAGCCTGGACTGCCTGGATCCAAGCCTGACGCAGCTTTTCAGATTCAGCCTGCAGCATGCAGCTCCTATAGAATAAGAGGCCTGTTATAAAATCTTTGAACTGTCTTACGTCATGAATCCAAGTGTTGAAGCTCAGACTGAGTAGCCAGTAACGTAAACACACACTTACTTGGTGGGTGAAACCACCTCAAAGCAGAACCTCCTTTCATTATCTTCACAAGGTTTGACTGAGCACAGCCTCAGGTCCTCCACCACCACTGTCAGAGAGTCCTGTCATTGGCAGAAAGGAGGGTCACTTTTTTGCAGTTGTTTAAATTAAATGCTGAAAGAAAAACGTTGAAAACACAAAAACACTGAATAAATACATATTTAAATAACTAAAAGTCAAAACAGTACCTTGAGTTTCTTCTGGTAGACCAGCTGACTGTTTTGTATAGAAAACCATCGCCTGTGATGAAGGGGAGTAAGATATTAGACATAATGTTTATGCTGCTAATAAAATAACACAATTATTACAGAAGTATTTAATGACTACGCACATAGATACATGCTCTGTATGATTACTGATAATCAGCATTAAATTCTCAATTTGACTCTTCACTTGGGATCTGAGAAATATGGGTCACATGTCGTCTGGCCCCATTATAAACGTTGATTAAATTTCATTATGCTCTCCATCTCTTTCACCTGTTCCAGGTCTTAAAAGCGTTGCTTGCCCTCTTGAAGAGGTAGCCCTCCATGACCACACCATTGGGTGCATCCACGTTGAATTCCAGCTTGGGGTCATCATAGGAGAAGTCCTGTGGAGAGAGCACAAAGATGGTATGAATGGATGATGGTATGACGTCCCTCTGTTGTAAATAACTGCAGTCAGGTTCTTGATGGGTCTGAGATGAACTGCCTATTATCCACCAAGGTGGACAATACAAGCAAACAGATTTAAATAAGAGCCAACGCTGAGATAAGGTTTCACTATTTAAAAGGGGAGGCCTTTGGTTTGTGGTAAGGTAATAACTCAGCATCTGGCAAGCGGCACACACACACACACACACACACACACAAACAGATCATTGTTTGGAATTACAAACAGAATTGAACATTATGACAAACATTATCTCAAAGGTGGATTTGGCATCTCAGCGTGGATCAGTGTGGGCTGCCAGCGTACCAGCGGGATAACAGTGGATACCAGCATTGTGAATTGGACCGTTGTGTAATCTTGACAGGATTGTGTGAAAACTTTCAGCTTATGTGAAGGAGAAGCATGGTGGGATGTTACACAACAGACTGTCTTCCGACTGCTGCTGAGACGTTCAAAGCTGGACGTGTCTAACAGATCCAATGGGAGCACTCGTTTATTCTGAGACAAGCCACTACAGAGGAAAAGCTACTTTTTTTTATCAACTTTGAGAAGAAGACATAACAAACAAAAGACTTTTACTTTTCAAACTCTAAATTTACACTCAGACTAAATATGGACACTATGGTGTCAAGTCCTGTTTTATGATTAGACATCACAGGCACTGAATGTAGCCGGCATAGCGGTACGCAAACTCTCACATAGAGTAATACAACAGAGCCACAACAAAACAAATGACGTCTCTCACCAGCGTCTGGTCCAGTCTGCCAAATATCTTCATCTTTACCACACTGGCACCCAAACGAGTCCCCCAGCAACCGAATAAATCACGTGGTAAGAAATAAACAAACTAATGACTCATATCACATCCTCATCATGTCACAGGTTGCTGACTTGGCGAATGCGGATGAGAGACTGACAGACCACTGCAGCACGCTCGTGCCTTCACTCCACGCCACCTGCCGCGTGGACGTGGCGTGAGCCCTCATTATCATACAGCTGTCACGGAGAGCGCTCGCGCCCCATTGACCCCGTCGCGGCTGCCGGGGATCAAACGTTTCATTTTACGGCCAGAAGGGGGGGTCGTCTCCATGGTCCCACACCACGATTTAGAGCTCCCCTCTCACCCCGCAGCTCTTCTCAGAGCCGGGGTTTCATCCACACCTCTGCAGGAGTCAGCTCTCCATCTGCCCGCGCCTCGCCACTCTATTCCTGCCTAATCAAGCTGACATTATGGCTCCCCAAACACCAGCCCCGAGCCCCCAACCCCGCCGCCGCCGCCCCGCAACAACTTAAATCGCACAGGACGGTGGAAGAATTCAGCACACCACTGTCATATAGGCCACAAAACTCATCACATTTATACTGCTGCATTTGTAATCATACGATGCTCTAATGTGTGTTTCTGTGTGTGTGTTTGTGTTTTTTTCTTTCTTTGGTTTACATGTCTCTAACTTAAATAGTTTAACACCTAAAGAATGCAACAATTGGAGGAGAGAGCAGAGGCGCCAATCCCCCAGGGAGCCACAGTGAAGTCCTGCACACACACACACACACACACACACACACACACGCACACACACACACACACACGCACACACACACACACACACACACACACTGCTGTGAAAGAGAATAAATACACAGGGCCATATAAATATGGGGAGGGAGCAGGAAGAATCACAGTCAAAACAAAACAAACAAAATGAAAGCATGAGAGGGGGACGAGGAGTGACAGGTTGTCATAGTACAAGGAAGTGGATCGGTTTACCTGCAGTGAGCTGGTGCCATTACAGTCATCTCTCACTGTGGGCAAGATTTTTCTTTTCATGACTATGAATATCATGATTGTCACATTACATGTTCTTCTCTGCATTGAAAAATCCACTTACATATTTTATTAAAAAAAGGTAAGGTTTCTATATATGAAAATATGGATTCATTGTTGAAAAGATAAAGCAATCGTAATTATCTGTTCTAGTACCAACCTACTCCCACTTGAAAAAACAAACAAACAAAAGCTGTCATTATTATTATGTATAATGAGTGAGGTTTATCTCAGAGACTCAAGAGACGCGAGCTGTTCTTCCATTGCTCCTGTCTGGATAGTAAATTTCTCTTGTCTCTTTTTTCCTCTCTCTTTATAAATGGTCTGCTCTTTGTTTGCTTGCTCTGTCACTTCACATACAGCCACCTAGGCTGCGCTGTAAAGCCATCTGCTGACTGAAGCAGGAGCTGGCAGTGGACAGAGGGAGCAGTGAGTTGAGGTTGGCATCATGCACAGTGACCTCTATCACAGCTGAGATTCAGCCCTGGATTCTTCTTCTTCTTCACTGTACCTAATTACATTTTATAGCTTTGCCATTTCCACAGTTTTGTCAGCAGCAAATGGACAAACAGGATCCAGACGTTGGCATGATGCAAAAGAGACAACATGAAACAGCATGTCTGTGTGCGATGTATTGATTAGCTGCTCAGTAATACATGAGGCAGATGGTCTGTGGCGTCAGAAAACAAAAAACATATGTAAACATAAATTCAGATAAAACAGAGAGTGATTATTAAAGCTTTTAGAAGGGAGAGACAATAACAAAACAGACTATATTTTAAAGTATTAAAAAGATCTATGGGTCAATTTAACAAAAAAGGAAATAAGACAGTAATGGAAAACAAATAAAGATATTGAAACTACTATTTATAAGCCTCAACTTGGATGATTATTTCTTGGTATCCGGTTTGCTGATGTGCAAACAAATCCTCTGGTCTATATTGCCAGATGAAACAAACAGCATAAAAAGCAGGAGGATATTAAGAAGAGAAGCATTCTTCCGAGGAGAGGCGAGGTCTGCGTGTGTGGTTTTTATGAGCATGTGTGTTTGGCCGCCTCAATACAAGTGATTCATCTGAAGGGTGATAAAAAAAAAGAGATCTAAAGGAAGAGAACAACGCCGACATCAAGGCAGAGACAAAAATAAGCTCACAGGGTCTGTAGAGGCAGAGTGAACTGTGGGAAATATACAGACTTAGTCGACACAATGTCTTGACGCACAAGCTTCAATGAGGCAAATAACATGCAAAGGTGAAAGGTACACACAACATGAAAAATACCAAAGCAAAGGCATGTAAACACACAGAAGATGCTGCCTCACCTACTGACTGTACTGTACTGGAAGCTCACTTATCACAAATTAAATGCATTACATTGACAATGTGTGTCCGTCTCGTCTCCGTTGCATCCTGTGATGCCTCCAGACCAACAACCTGCACAACTCTCACACATGCATAATATTCATGTTTTAAAAAAATAAAAACGAATGACTATATACAGGTAGAAAAACAAACCACCTGCACTACCGGTCAAAACAGCCTACAGATGCCTGCTGTAAAAGCCAGAGTGTAATGGACATAAACTGCTTTCAACACGTACACACACATACACACACAGTCTAAAAGTGTGCAAGTTGGAGTGGGAATTTAAAACCAATAATGTTGGTACCCACATGTGTAGTTAAATAAATGTCAGCTGAATTTATGAACATATAAACACAGCAAAAAGTGAGGCTCAGTTATTTTTCTGTTGGTTGTTTCTATTGGCCGTACGGTTGATAAAAATACTTACTCGGAACAATTTTTAGACTACCATATGGAAATGAAGAAATTCAACAACGATGCCCATGTACACAAAGTTGTGAGGCCATCTGCCATGCTTCTGCGCAGCCATCGTACAATGTGATCCTCCACCAAACATCATCAAACATCATCTGAAAACCGTACGGACAGAAATAATGAAATAAACTCACCTGCATCAAAGTCTGGAGGTGAAACAGCAAAGACAGGCCAGGGCCACGGAGCAGAGAGAGAAAGATATTAATTAATAAATTCATGAATTTCAATATATTAGGGCAAATGAGAGACGTTGTCAGAGATGTCCTGAAAAACACATGGCCTTACAGAAAACAGT
>JAFBJQ010001297.1:32938-69592 GCA_016785345.1 Trinectes maculatus
ACCCTATATCTCAAAGTTGAATGCATTATTGTAAGTCACTTTGGATAAAAGTGTCTGTTAAATGAATGTAATGTAAAAAAGCGTCTGCTAAATGACTGTAATGTACTATAATGAAATGACTGTGTTTTACTAATGAGATGAAATACTCACTCTTTAATGAAGGTGTGAAGCTGCTGCTTGATTGACCTCTGGGCCTGGTCAAACAAGATCTGTGGACAGAGGAGGTGAGAGAGATGGAAACGATTTTCATCATCATGGCCGACCAGTTTAATAAGTGGACCGATCCTCTAATCTGTAGCGAAACATGTCACACCACAAGGTGGCAATATAATCTTGCACTGGATTAGTGCAACAGTTTTAACTGTGGAGGGAACCGAAAGAGAGATAAGGACTGACACACACACACACACACACACACACACACATGCACACACTCAGATGCTGCCTCAACAGGATCCATGAGTTATTTTCTGGTCTACGCTGCCTCCTTCTTCCTCTTCCCTCACTCCTCTGTACATCAGAGTGTATGTGTATTTTCCATCCATCTCTTTTGTATGTTAAGAACAGCAGCTCCGCTTCATCTGAACAAGGTTTTTTATTCCATTTGTGTATTTTTGATCAAATAAACAAATGACTGCTGGATAACAGACCGTCGGTCCTTATGTAGCAAATATGTCTGATTTATCCTTGTGCAAGGACATACAAACAAAGACACGCGCGCACTTGGATTAGATTGTGATGGTTTCAAAACCACACACACACACACACACGCACACATGCACACACACAATGTATACAACAATCATAGCACAGCCGGGGATTGACTTTCTATTGCAGTCCCTTGTTATTAAACATACACATTAAGGATTAACCTACATGCTTAGAGTCTATAAATATATAAATGTGTCTGAGTGTGTATGAGCCTCCACCCACATGATGTTCCTGCAGAGCCTGGTGACATCACTGGCTGGTTCTTGGTCTGGGTGATTTTACATGCTTGACCTCAGATAGGGTCTATTCATTATGAAAATAATAACAAAACAAAACACTGTGACTGCAGGGCTATTTAAACGGTGGCTAGGAAGTGATCACTATTCTTATATGTCGCTGCACCCGGAGTCATATTCTATGAAATGACAGATCTAAGCTGTTTGGACACATATCTCGAAACCCATAGTTTACTTCTGTTTTCAAGTCACTTTCAGTGTCTTACCATATTAAATGAGTCATGGGACTGCAGACAATTTAAACTGAGCACAATGAAGGTTTGGGACTTTCCAGAGTGGTGTAACTGATCTGTTAGTTTGACAGAACAGAAGTAAATCCCATAAAAAAAAAATCAAAAACATTTCCATGAGATAGACATTGTGACCACATGCAATAGACATCAGTGTGTGTCTGACAAATACAGATATCCGCTCACTGTCTTCCCCTCCTCTCGCTGTATCCCTCCATTCATACTCTCTGCCAGACAAGCTATTAGTGTAATTCCTTGATGTTCGAGCGGAGGAGTGGGACGCCTGTGGTGAAGGGTAAGTGAGGGAGGGGCCGGAGAGGAGGGGAGACCCAAGGGATGGATGGAGAAACAATGGAAGATGAGAGGAAATGAAACAAGTGCTTCAAAAAAGGAAGAAAAAACCCCCCCACTGCACTGAGAATCACCAGTCAGACATGGCCCGTGTGATAAAACCAAAAGATGACACAACAGAAATCTAACACACGTTAGGACATGTATCAGACAGACAAGGAAAGACAACAAATGTCGTTAGAAAAAGAGGGAGGATAAGATTGTGTTGGGGTTGATGCAGCTGATGGATCCTAGCTGCAGTTTTGATTTGATTGAAAAAGGTCTGGGTCAAACGGGCTTGGGCCTGATGCAGGGAAATGAAAAACATTAGAGAAGAACAAGGTGGATTATAGAAGAAGAATAGACGAATGAAAGGATTATTATCATAGTAAATGTTTTGTTTATCTTGATAAAATGCCCTTCAAATACTTGGGTCCTATAGATATTAATGTTAATCTGCTGATATATGTTTGTTTTACAATCAGTGTCAAAATACAAAACAAAATGATGGCTTCAGATGTCTTACTCTGTTGACCAGCAGTCTAAAACCATTTACTAATATTAAAAATCATTATTGATTTGTTATGAGCTCAGAACAATAATATGCGACCACTAGTCAAAATGTTTGTGCCTTCAAAATATGAATAAAGTGTTTATTTGAATTCTGATTTTTTTCTTTACTTTCTTTCTTTCTTCCCCCAGAGACCATCTATCCTCCTCTTCACTTTCCTCCTCTTCATTATTTCCTTCATTGTTTTATTTACAGGCATTATTTTCTCTTTGCCTCTACAATTAATTCACTCTTTTTTTGCCCAACTTTGTTTACACATATGATCACGCACAGACACACACATCACCCCCACATGTTGCCTCTTCAGCATAACACAATGCAGTGTTAACACTGTTTCATTCAGGTAACCACAGATATTGATGACCTCCACATACCTGACATGTAATAACACAACAACACTTTTGAATGCAGAGACAGAAAACCACAATGGCTCAGCAGATTCACTGAGTGAAAAACATTTCATAGTCACACTTACTCATGAGTGAAAAATCAAAGTCATGTGATTAAAAGTGTGTGTGTGTGCATTATAGTTGCTGCACACATCTGGTGAAGCATGTGGTTTAAATCAGACACATACACTGGCCAGAATGTGCAGATTCACAGTTACAGAGTGAGATCACAGTTAAGTGTATGTATGTGTGTGTGTGTGTGTGTGTGTGTGTGTGTGTGTGTGTGTAAGTTTTGCAATACCAGGACAAGGAGGGCTTGATGTCTGAAAAATGTTAACATGCAGAAAGAACCTGGGTGTGTCCCAGTACTGCTTTACCTCAACCTCCTATGCGTATGTCTGTGTGTGTGTGTGTGTGTGTGTGTGTGTGTGTGTGTGTGTGTGTGTGTGTGTGTGTGTACATATGTATATAAAACTGTCATACCGTGTGATAGTTGTGTGTGTGTGTGTGTGTGTGTGTGTGTGTGTGTGTGTGTGTGTGTGTGTGTGTGTGTGTGTGTGCATGTATATGTATATAAAACTGTCATACCGTGTGATAGTTGACGATTTCCTGGAGGCTTTCTCCACACTTCTCAAGGCATTCCTACAACATGTTAACAACACACACACACACACGCACGCACACACGCACACACACACACACACAGTGTGTAAGAACAAAACAACTTAAGGGCTTATAGTTATGACACATTATTTCTCCAGAGTGCATCCCTGCCAGGGTGACACCCAGGCTGACAGGAAATCTACTCCAAATGTTTTTCTAAAAGAAAACCATGAAGCAGGTTTCTCAATCTCACAGTTCTCAGTCATGTAAACAACCAGTGTAAACATCTCTTCTGTCCATGTGCTCACGTCTCTCATGTTTAGAACAGCTGAACGACTCTGTGTCTGAACAATACTGTTTACATTGTGTTAATGTTATTATTCCTGTGGGGAATCAGTGGAATGTATCAGCACAGATAGATGGGGGTCATTTGTTTAGAAGATGACCAACAAATAGTCGTCAGCTGTTGCACGGATTCGAGCTATGTCTTGTTTCGTCATTTCCACTCACCGATATCATCTCTTCTTTCTTGCACTGCTGGGACAGGTCCTTGATGCCATTAACAAAGAGCTTGTTGGCGCTGACGTAGGCCCTGCCAGCTTCGATCATCCCACTGCACAGCTTCACCAGCTAACAAGTAGAGCAGAGAAACAGAATCCATCGCTTTAAAAACCCATCAAGGCTGCCTGTTTAAAGTTTCACACCGCGTGGTGCGGGGGTATTAATAGTCACGCCGATGACGTGAATCAAACAAAGCTGATAAGAATCTTCAGGCGCATGCAAAATCTGAGAGGACACTCAAAGTCAGAACAATCATTTCTGTATCAGAGTCAGGTGCAGACAGGAGTGAAGCTGGTGTGTGTGTGTGTGTGGGATGGAAATGAGCACTGCATGATCAATAGATACTTTATTTCAAGTGAAACACTAAAAGTTAAATTTAGAGGATATACTGTAGGGTACATGAACAGCAGCTCTAATGAGTTTTATATTTAACATATTATATACATATTATGTTTCGTCAATACATACAAAACTGAACGGTAAACATACTGTCTACAAAAACAGAAAGTAACTGGAGAAACTAGCAATTAGCACACACAGAGATTTCAGACTCACACTGTAGAATCATACTTGTAAACATGTACATGACCAGGTGCAAACAATTGACAGCAATGGCATGTTCCTCTTCTAAACACAGCTCAGCCACATGAACTGGCAACCACTACACTTCCCCACTTTATGGGACATATGATAAGCTACAGAGTGGTACACTGTCATTACCACCATCCCAAGTGCAGCTGTGTATACTGCAGCCTCAGTCCGTGTGTGTGTGTGTGTGTGTGTGTGTCGGTGAGGGGTGGAGCAGGGAGGGGTTGAAATGGAATAACCACTGGGATGGTGCCGGGGGGGGGGGGGGGGGGGGGGGGGGGGGCAGAAGAGAGTGTGCTGTGAACCTTTAATTATTTTATGTGGTGAAGAAGTTCCCAAGGTTGTTGCTCTGCGAGTGTGGACCAGAGATGAGGAACTAGACAGACGGAAGACCGACAACTGCACAATGTGTGACAACATGACTATAAAAATATTCTTGTGATGTGTGTGTGTGTGTGTGTGTGTGTGGGCATTGCCAAAACACAGTGTGCACACTCTGTATGTAAAAGATGTAGTTAGACACAGCTGACACAGTTATGAATCCATGCAGCATCAGGGCAGCATGGTGTCTGCCCTGATGCTGCTGCTGCTCCCAGGCTGGTCTGACAATGTATCTGTCAACAAAGTGTCTGATAGAGGGAATGTGATCTCATCGAGTGTTGCACTGAGCCCTCAGGGTCCCAACACGGCCATTAGCCGCACAGTGTATGTGTCAGGTTTTGCTGATTAATGGACTGGAAGAACCACAGGGGTCCACTCGGTCACAAAATGCCACATCTGGCACGTGACAGACACTGCCGAGTCAGCTGGCCCAAACAGTTACAGTAGAAGGCAGAGGTCAGTGAGGTGTAAATTAAAATTTTGGAAAATCATGAATGGTCCATAGCATGGATTTCAAAGTACAAAAGCAATTAACCAGCAAAAAAGAACAATACTTGACTTTGGTATTATTTATTCGTATTTATTATCATTATGTTTTATAATTATTAATCCTTAAATAAGCTGTAAACTCTAGCAGTAACTATTACAATATTTCTTTGACTGGTTAAAACAGTCATTTGGACCCTGCTATCATCAGCTATCAGCTATGACAGCTACACTTCATCTCCAACACAAACGGTCCATGCTGTGAGACCATCCCTCAGGCGGCTTCACAGCATCCTAACAGGGCAGTGCGAGGACCCCTGCTGAACACAACAAATCACCCTCACAGAAGCCTCTCTCCCTGACCCGGCGCGGTCATCATTCATAGGGGGTGCTGACCTTTTGGGGCAGAAATAATCGGTAGATGTGTGTGCGTACGTGTGTATTTTGGTGTGTGATGGGGTGGTAGGGTGGACATTTGTTTGAAATGTCAAAGTGTCACCTGCCGGCTCTCTAATTTAGGAGTGTGTGTGCGTGTGTGTGTGTGTGTGTGTGTGTGGTGGCGGGGGGTAACTATGTGGCGCTATTGATAAACCTCAGAGGCCGCGACATTGAGAAAATGTCATAGTCGTCTAAACAACATGTTCATCACTCATCACTGCAGAACAGATTTCCCTTAGTCTGAAGTTATCGATATTGTAATAAAGACAAGAAAGAGTGCAGTTGATGCTTAACTACACTTAAACCATCTCATCTTCTAAATGCTGCCTGACGTACAAGTGTGTTCGTTTATCTGAAGAGACGTTATCTCAGCTCGCAGACTCCCCAGGGACCGTTAGCTGTCCATTTCCTGCCCGCCTGCCACACTTGGGAACCATCTTGATATGTAATAAGATCTGACAACGACCAACTAAGAAATGTCGTCACATTGTGTTGTTTGCCTTAAACCATAGAATTTAAAACATTTTAAAACATTTTTAAGGGTTAGGGACAAACACGAATCGACTGATCGATCACATCAGTCTGATCGTGTTATAAAATGAATAACATCTGATAACATCTGATGTTTGTTTCTTTTTTGATGAGTGAAAAGACAAATGAAGTGTTGAGTTCACTGCTAAGGTTTGACATTTGAATGATTCTGTAGCATGGTTCATACCTTGTCAAGCTTTGCCTCAATCTCCACCACATCTGTCTCCACATCATCAATGCCAGCCCTGCAGAGAGAACACAAAGCCACACAGTTAAACAGACGTGCTCCACAATTGTTAGCTGTTATACAAACCGGGGGGGGGTCCCATTTCTGTAGAGGGAAACCACAAATGATGCTGAAAACCACTACAGTCACTGTCAGAACAAGATTATTCTTGTTTGACAGAGATGCTTTGATAAGCAGGAGGCCACAATATCACAGTAAATAATGACAAATAGAAAAAAAATGACAACAAAGAAAAACAATGGGTATAACAGGAGACACTAAAAGGAACAAACTGACAATATTCTCTGTATTCAAACACAAGCCTACACCATCTCAACATTTACAGCACGTGTGTGTTACCCCCAATGCAAATCAAGCTGCAATCAGTCACCACAATCACAGTCTCACATCATTTCTGTCGACCGGATCGACAGAGGCATCACTATGGAAGATTAGTGGCTGTGACTGATCTGCAAAATCAATAAATGACATCATGCAGAGACATAGAGTATTACTGAAGTATCCACAAGGTGGGCAGTTAAAAGAGGCAGCAGAAAAAGAGGAGCGTTTATGCTAAGGTGCCAAAAACATAATGTTGAATTGTTACAAAAAATAAAACCATTTACTTCACTAATATTTTTTCTTCATTTTAATATTCGCTAAATATGATGATAATGGGACATGATGAATCTCAGTGGGCGAGAAGCTTTTACCATCATTCCCCAAGGGGAATTCTTCGATTAGCAAAGTACCCCTCACTCTCTCACTCTCTCTCTCTCTCTCTCTCTCTCTCTCACACACACACACACACACACACACACACCCATGACCACATGTATAGAATCAGTTGTTATGGCAACTCCTTAAATGTGGCGCGCACACACTTGACTAAAAATGTCAATATGTATTGACGTATGCGCCTACATACAAAAATATGACTCACTCAAAAATATGACTCACTCAAAAATATGACTCACAATCATTTGGTAAAAGTAGGAGAAAAACACAGAATATCTCCTGAGATGAATAAATCCTCATATTTCTCAAGGCCTCAGGATCAGCTGGAGCTTAATGGAGCAGCCCGATTGAGCCAAGTATAAGCGTCACGCCCTGCATGTGCAGCAACATGTCGACCATAGCCCCAAAACTTGGAGAGACGCTGATCTCATCATACGAGCTCAACCTCACCCTCAACACCCAGACAGCTGTATTCATCAAAAGACACAATTACAACAAGAACACGTGAACGATCATGTATCAGCGCATGGATCTGTGCTTATGGCTGTTTCTGCTTTCAAGGGGAAGTACACAGTGGGGTCAACAGCTTTACCACCTGCTCCAAAGAACAACATTCCCAGAATTCCTTTCTGCTCCTGAGCATTTTAACAATGCTGGGAGATGCGTATTCTTGACTTGTGTCTGTCTTATCCTCTCATTGAGAACACACTGTTTATAAAGCCTGCACTCCTTCTTAACCGCAGCTTGTGTGTGGCCTGCACCAACAGCTGATTTATATTGTTGCTGAGAAGATAAGAGGTGGAAAACAGAAGTGATGGGAGCACATTTCTGCAATTGTTTTTGGCATGCAGTCCAACTCATCAAAATGGTTTACAGTTCCTGCTCTTCTGCTGCATTTCAATGAAACACACACACACACACTCCACTCCTAAGCGGGGAGTCAACAGCATCATGTTCTCCATTAAGTCCCTCTGAACCAAACACCTTCAATGTCACAGCTCTGCTCAGTGTGTAGAGTAAGCTCATTACAAGCGTGTCGTGTCTCAGGTGGCGCACACTGCCAGTAAACACTTACTGACATTTCATGACAAGGATGGCATTCAATACAGTCAATACACTACTGATCACAGTTTAACTTCAGCACAGATCTCATTTCAAAAAAATTACATTGGATTTTGTGCCCCGTGTTGAAAATGGATGCAAATGTTTTTCCTGCATGTTTCGGAAATCTGTCCATATAGTAAGAAGGTTGCCAGATCTGTCAAGGATAAATACCCTGTAGATCAGATCTACAGAGGCCGAATGTATGTTTAAAAGCATGGGAGCCTGGCAATTTCTGTTTGTCCTTGTTTGCCCCTTTCAGTGCCCCCCACAGTGTACATTATCTCAGCTATTAATTTCTCTGACAGAATGCACCAGGGAGTCATGGGATTTAAGTGAAATGGAGTAAGACTGACTCCAAAGGAGGATTATGGGTAATGCTGCAAGACACAACGGTTGCAAGACGATGCTGAGGCAGTGACGATGAAGAGTGTGTTGGTGTGTGTTGTGATTTGTGTTTCAGTGATGACTGCTCTCTGTGCGGTCAGTGTGTATGTGTGCTGAAACATTAGAGAAACTCCTTTTCGCTGCTGTGATGATGAAAATGATGAGGAGGAGGGGGGATGGGTTCATACTCGCCGGCAGTAGGAGCATACTGTACATGGTCTGACATCACCCGGGGAGGGGGGGAGGGGATCTGCACATGCTCTTGCTCCACGTGTTTTCCCATCAGATCCAACAACCATCTCGACTAGTGCACAGTCTATTCTGGACCTCCACGCTGCGTGTGTACTCTAGCATGAAGCTTGCGTGGCACGAATCTCAAAAGTCCACACATACACAACCATGCACACACGCACACGTTTATGTTCACGCACAGTTGCTCACATATACACACATGGTAAAAAACCCCACCCACCCATGTCTTCCAGACTCAATGTGTCACATAGCATCACATTCACATCAGCATCACTTCTAGGGCCAGAAGAAAAGCAGTGGAGGGAACAACAAGTCCTCTAATACCAGACAAAGCCAAAACCAAAGGCTGAAATATTCACATCATAATAGACATTAAGACAGATATTTACTGGAGATGCCACGACACACATCTGTTATAGATGATATGCCTTGAGTAAAATGAATGTGACTATGTAGAGTAAAATACAAGGTGATAACCGGTTACACAAGGGGACTGTGGCAGCAGAGGACGGCCTTAACTATAGCAGGATCTCATCAACTTGCATGAGACGTCTGTGCAAAGCATGTGTGAGCACGTATGAACTGAATTACACTGAATTTAAAGTCAACCTGTTCTCTGCTGAGTCCTAATCTGAGTCACCGACATAAAATACCAGTAAACGGAACCAAGAACATACTAAACACACACGTTCATTAGACAAAGCTGGCCTGTTAGGACACGAGCAAAACGTGGGAGTAAAGCACTCTTGTGGGTTCGTTAAGACACTAATTACCATGACATCACTGGGAGCAGACATGGCAGACATGGTGCATGTAATGGGTGATATGACACACATATGTCAACTGTCAGGGATTTTGCTACGCTAATTACACAGTGGTAGCTGCCTTTAACATTTCTATCAGGCTGCTGTTAGAATTAATGTAGACTGTAAATATGCCAGGTTGCTTCCCAGCAACTGTAGATTTTTATCACTTTAACACCATTGTGATGAACTATCTTCTTCTGCCAGATGATTAATTTACAAGACAAAGCAAAAATATTCCTACCTTCCTTGTTTACCCATTAATATTCTAGAAACTGAATGATATATCATGATAAAATTATTTATAGTCAACAATGATAGATACAATTATCCATGCAACACACAAAATACAGAAACACCTACCCATAATCAATAATACTGTTCATTCTAATTTAACTTTTCATTTTAAAATGTGATAAAGACTCTCCTGTCATACCCTGTCATGACATACCATAGTATGTGCAATAACACTGCTGGATTTCAAAAGACAGCATGAATGGTACATAAGTCTCGTTGTTATTAAGTCACACTCACCATGTCCACTCATTTATAATGTATACACTTTTTCATCTTGCTCCACCCACATGTTCAGACAGCACACATACACGCAGACAGACAGACCCACACATGAAAATATCCACTTCCCAGAATTCCAAGTAGCAAGCTCCATGGCAACCATTCATTGACCCAAATCACCATGGCAACAGGCATCAGCATTACTCACGCTTTTTTTTTTTAACTGACCAATTTCCTCTTTGTCTGATGTCTGTCCCTGAACATCTCCCCTTCAGTCTCACTGTTTCTCCCTTTTATAAAATGCCCATTCTCATCCAACATGTGTTCTTAATGATTCATTAGCTCATCATGCAGAAATCTACTGAAGCAGTGTTGTGGGCCGGCCAGTGTGTTACAGTGGTAAACTTGTAGTTGTAACACGGCTTGTGGTATAATAACTCTGCGGTCAGTCCTGTTCACTGCAAAATGATGATCAAAGCAAGTCACTGTGTTTTCCTATGTTATCTTACATTTAACACCTGAAAAATCCACCAACAGGTTTAGATGATGTTACTTTTTATGAATGGTTTGAATGTTCCTTTGTTTTTTCCTGTTTGTTTACTTAAAACCACTTTACCCAGAAATTTACCACAAAGCTGAAACTATACTGGCAACATAAATCTTACAACCTGTTTGCTGCTTGTGAATCTACAGGTTAAATGGCTAATTAGTAGATTGTGTGATGAGCTAGCGTTGATCATTTTCTTTGTCTGACAGTGAGCAGACGCAGGTGGTTTTGGGGAGGGGACGGTAACTGCAGCCCATCCCTCATTTCTTTGTTCCTCTAACCCAATCAACATTCATACAATCCCCATACAAAAAGCTGCTTCAGTCAACTCAAAAACAAACATTTACTGCTGACTATGTTTCCAAAAGCTATAATTCTACAACATTGCAGTGAATTTCAGAAATCCTCTACTTCCCTTCTCTCTTTGTTTAATTTGTGCAAATCTCCTCTTGCCAAATGTCGGTCTGTCTGTAACACTCTTTCATTAGTTATTGGCAAGGACGGCGCATGTGTGTGTGTGTGTGTGTGTGTGTGTGTGTGTGTGTGTGTGTGTGGAGAGAGAGAGAGAGTCCATGAAAGGCAACACAATTCGATGGTTAAAAGACATTAAAACAAGAGTCAGAGCACTATTTGATCCTGCATAACAATGAAGAGAAAGCAATGGAGGGATCAGGGTCTCTGATATCGACTGGCATTAACAGTAGCAGCTCAACCTGGACAGTCATGACAGTAGATTCCTCACTGTGGCAGAGGACTTCTCCTCATCACATTTGCCCACGCCTGTGACTCCAACCACTGAATCAGACAGTGTAGGTGCCTGTGCACTGATTAGTAACGGGAAGAATCCATACCACTGAATGCACACACAGATGCTGAGACAAAATTAAAAGAGCTTCCACTATATGATCTGTACAAAACCAGCACACATTGGCCTTAACAGACGGCCTTTTCACTCCAATAACAAACCAGGCCAAACACTAGTATCTTATGTGTGGCTAACAAAGATGCCTTCACTTCCCCCCCATAAACCATCACACACACACACACACACACACACACACACACACACACACCCATCCGAACACACACAACAAACATCACACTCATTCCCTGAAAAACTGCGCCGATGGCCGATGAAACAAAGAGACCAAACATGATGCTGACAAACAGGACAAACCTCGCTTCTATCCTGGAGCCTCAGCTTAATGGTTTTACAAACAAGAGAAAAAAGTAATGCTGCTGCTGATCTGCATCTGTTGGTGAACCTAATACCACTTTACATAGTATGACAGCAAACATATAGACCACATTTTGAAAGAGCAGTAACTATTATTATTATATCGTAATTATTAATTATAATAATTACTATTAATTAATTTTTATCGTAATTATTAATTATAATAATTACTATTAATTAATCAATGAAGAAACAGCTGAACAGGTCATATGTTTTGCCTGTAAAATATATATAAAGTGTAATAAATGTGTATGAAATTATAAAAATAGTTTATAGTTGCTTGCTTAAAAGAATTGTTACTGTTCGACATCCTAAAATATCAGGAACAGTGGCATAATTAAATATAACCAGTGCTGTAATAACTGTCTTGTTTTGAGAACACACAGCTTTTACAGGTACTGGTCATACGTGTGTGTTGTGAGTTATGATCATACACAGGATCTTAGGAGCAGCAGAGGAGAATGGATGACAGTGGCATAGAGATCATACTTAATGCAGATGCATGCAGATATCTGTGCAGCACTGTTCTACAAAGCATTGCCATGAACTCACTGTAAGTGAAGAGACACAGTGTCCTGGCTCCTCAGCAGCTGTCAGACCACCTGCTCGCTGGTCTCACTGAAGCAGAACATTTGCCAGAATGCGATGTGTCTATGTTATTTTTACTCATAAGCTCCACTCGAGTACATTTCTAAATATTCCTGGTGTAGCGGTGCTGTCTGGGCTGTGGTGCTGTCATTTTATCTTTCTGGAGTACATTCCAGCAGCAGGCCACAGGAAGTGTGCTGGAAGCTTCAGACTGAAAGCAGACAGAAATGATTTCTCTCTAATGGATTAGAACCACAGCCCGAGCCAGGTGGAACAGCTTTCTTTTGGAAAGGATGAACTTATATTCTCTCTCATTTCTTTGGGGTTGAGGGCTCTGAGTGGAACAGGGAGGAAAGTGACTGTCTGCCACAGGAAGCCACACTGCTGACTCTGACAAATACAGCACTGGTTACATCATTCATCAGCACACCAGTCCCCCTGTTGCCAGACTTAAACCTGCGTCACATTAAAAATAAAAACAGAGGTTAGAAAATGTTTCACAAATACCACATTCTTCTCTAACAAACACACACAACTGCCTCCCTGTGTCCTAATGTTTATCCCATCTATAGATTAAAATGATTAGCTATTTTCAGCTATAAAAATGATTCCACAACAAAAATCCCATTTCATGCATTTCATGCTGTGGTATGTTGGGATGATTTTTACTTCCACTGCGTTCTGCAGTAGGCAACAGCGCTGATTTGCAGTATTCTGAGCCTGCGTATTAATGGTCTGTGTTTGGCCAATATGGGATGACATGTTGGAAGTGGAATCTTACAAGCTGAAATCAGCAGGGAGCCAAAAAACAACAACAAAAACGCGGTCCTTCTTAACCTCCACTGACCTCCACCCCCACTGGTGGGATGTAGCAGCGGCCACAGATGCAGCTTGCATGAGAAAGGCAGAGGAGGGAGAAGACCCCCTGTGGTGTGGAACCACTTTTGTTCCCAGTCCTCCTTTGCAGACCACCCACAGCCCAGTGAGTGCTACTCACCCCTGGCGTTGACAATCCACCTCAAGTGACGCCATCACAGATGGACAGCTCACCCATCATTAGAAAGCATCTCCACATGTGCCTCCACATAGTGAACACTTGTAATAGTGAGGGATGGAAGTGGAGCAGTGGAGTATGGGTGGAGCCCCGCAATAAGAAAACACCAGTATCCCAAAGCAATGGACGGGTTGTGAGACAATGGACATTGATGTAAAGTAGCTACGTAGTATGAGTAGTAAAGTAGTATGAGTAGTAAAGTAGTATGAGTAGTAAAGTAGTATGAGTAGTAAAGTAGTATTAGTAGCTTTTTATGGCGTAAATGCACATATGTTTTTTAAGAATCAATTTCAAACAGTGATAAATGTTATTCTCCTGACACAGCGACGACGCTACCGTGCACTGACTCGACAGATATTTGATACTGTGATGCCAGCGACTAACTTAGCTATGTATCACAACCTCCACTTGCCTGAGAAACTAAAATCCTGATGAAAGTGCATGTTTTCCTTCAGGATATTTCAGCCCTTTCCTTCTCATCAAACCAGACATTTCAAGCTCGTAAACTGAAATGGCAGCATACGTCTTCACTGGAAAAAAACAATCGCAGTCAAATGAAGCTGCAAACATCACTGGTGATGATCCAAACATAGAAGAATCTGAACTCCTGCCGCCTCTGCACAGTACCTGTCAGAACTTGTGCCACAGAACCGACTGGATGTGCAATCTGCAAGCGTCCTGTCCAAAGAAACACACTGTCATCATAACCTCACCCCAACTGGTTTGTGCAGTGTCTGTGTGTGTGTGTGTGAAGTGAATGCGACGGCGAGACTATGGACCCACACAGGCAGGTCTACAGGTGAGCTTAACCCGCTTCTCTATGGCTCTACTTAACACAAGGAGCCAGTGTTCCTGGCGTGACGTCTTCCCTAAAGAATGTCTGGCACAGATAAGACAAGCCTTTTGTTTCAGGCCTGAAATTCTAACACACACACACAAAAACACACACACATTCGTCCATACATTTGGGAACCATCAAAGCAAATAGAACATATATAGTATTACCACATGTAAGACTTGTATAAGCTCGTACACAAAGACTCACATGAATGCTGGTGGTGACTACAGGACACATGATATGTTGAGATCTAAGATAAGTCATCATAGATCTGATAGACAGAGGCTGGTGTTGTTAAACTGTTAATGTTTATCAATATTCTAATAAATATGTTAAAACTATGGTATGAATACGTTTGTATTTATGCAACGATGGGTTTATCTGACACACGGGAGAAAGAAAATATTTGGGAAAAGATATTTGGGAAAGATGTGACATAAGCTGGGAATCTGCACGATGCTTTAAATATGTCACAATGTCACAGAGGCTGAAATACACAATGTCCCATTTCAAACAAGTCACATTAAGAACATTTACCATGTGACTAGAAAATATTTAATATTATATATTATAATACAGATAAAGCTGAGATAAAGACTCCATGCTGTTTGGTAGTGACTTTTTCATAAAGATGATGAATGTTACTTTGTATTTTTAGTCTGACTTAACGCAGTCCTTTGACAGCCCCCCTCCCCGCCCCCCCCCCCACCCCCCGTGCATGTGTCCATTTTAATGCACACATTTGAAAGAGGAGAAATGCTGCAATGAACCAGCCACATGTGCCAGAGGAAAGATATGATATGAGACTCCCTGCTGTTATCTTTGGCAGCACTGAGCGAACATCGGCAAAATAAGCCTCCTGCTGACACCCGAGTCAGATCTGCCAAACAGGAAACATCAACCTATTTACACTTTGATCCATCTGAGATGGCGTCTCAGTGCCAAAGACTCAGAGAGACGCACTCAGTCTGGCTGTCTGGTTGGCGTTAAGTCATTTTCTGTTTTCGTGTACAGTACACAATCACACGTGTGCAATTTGATCAGATATTGGCGACAATGCACCCTGAGGTCTGGTTTTGGTTTTCTGGGTTTGGCTTAGCTTAACTTATACTGTACTTGTATGTAATGCATGTAAACTGATTAATCCTGTATCTGACCTTCATACAGTATTTACTGTCGAGCAATGTTTGCTCCTCCTGGTACCTTTCCTCCTAATTGATAAAGTCAAGGATTCAATTGTAAAGATAATAAATAGATATTTTTTCATAGCATATGTAGTTAGCTCATATTCAAAAACTAGTATCATCATCTCAATCATACCTTAATCCTTAATACCTTAATCAAGTCTCTAATTTCTAAATGACCTAGCAGCACCCTTTTAAAAGTTTTAATAGTTAATAACTAATGAAAATTAAGGTGTACTGTGATTCCTATTAACATCCATATTTAAGAATTCCCAGTTTTTGCCTGATTCAGCGATTCATTGATGCCACAGTGCAGCCTTTGTCAGTGGATGTTGGGATTAACGGTGAGGTGACAGCTAATACTGGAGGAATATTTTACAACTGAGGACACGATTTCACTTCCTTTACTGAACCTCTTTCCATGACGGCTCTCAGCTCATGTTACAACATGTGCAATGTACGCACGCACTAATAGCAGTGAGAATGAGGTATTTGTGTGATGAAAGAAAAGAGAAAGTGGATGAAAAGCAGAGGGAAGGTACAGGGTTTCGGGAATAATGAAGAGACAGGTTTACATTAACACGAGGGGTGGTCTTACGCAAGACCCCACCACACACACACACACACACATCACAACCTCCACTTGCCTGAGAAACTAAAATCCTGATGAAAGTGCATGTTTTCCTTCAGGATATTTCAGCCCTTTCCTTCTCATCAAACCAGACATTTCAAGCTTGTAAACTGAAATGGCAGCATACGTCTTCACTGGAAAAAAAACAATCGCAGTCAAATGAAGCTGCAAACATCACTGGTGATGATCCAAACATAGAAGAATCTGAACTCCTGCCGCCTCTGCACAGTACCTGTCAGAACTTGTGCCACAGAACCGACTGGATGTGCAATCTGTAAGCGTCCTGTCCAAAGAAACACACTGTCATCATAACCTCACCCCAACTGGTTTGTGCAGTGTCTGTGTGTGTGTGTGTGCTGAAGTGAATGCGACAGCGAGACTATGGACCCACACAGGCAGGTCTACAGGTGAGCTTAACCCGCTTCTCTATGGCTCTACTCAACACAAGGAGCCAGTGTTCCTGGCGTGACGTCTTCCCTAAAGAATGTCTGGCACAGATAAGACAAGCCTTTTGTTTCAAGCCTGAAATTCTGACACACACACACAAAAACACACACACACACGTTCGTCCATACATTTGGGAACCATCAAAGCAAATAGAACATATATAGTATTACCACATGTAAGACTTGTACAAGCTCGCACACAAAGACTCCCATGAATGCTGGTGGTGACTACAGGACACGTGATATGTTGAGATCTAAGATAAGTCATCACAGATCTGATAGACAGAGGCTTATGTTGTTTTGCTCACCAAATTAGTCAACTGTTAATGTTTATCAATATTCTAATAAATATGTTAAAACTATGGTATGAATACGTTTGTATTTATGCAACGATGGGTTTATCTGACAAGACGCAGGGGAGAAAGAAAATATTTGGGAAAAGATATTTGGGAAAGATGTGACATAAGCTGGGAATCTGCACGATGCTTTAAATATGTCACAAGAGGAGAGGCTGAAATACACAATGTCCCATTTCAAACAAGTCACATTAAGAACATTTACCATTTGACTAGAAAATATTTAATATCATATCTTATAATACAGATAAAGCTGAGATAAAGACTCCATGCTGTTTGGTAGTGACTTTTTAATAAAGGTGATGAATGTTATTTTGTATTTTTAGTCTGACTTAACGCACGTCCTTTGGCAGCCCCCCCTCCCCGCCCCCCCGTGTATGTGTCCATTTTAATGCACACATTTGAAAGAGGAGAAATGCTGCAATGAACCAGCCACATGTGCCAGAGGAAAGATATGATATGAGATTCCCTGCTGTTATCTTTGGCAGCACTGAGCGAACATCGGCAAAATAAGCCTCCCGCTGACACCCGAGTCAGATCTGCCAAACAGGAAACATCAACCTATTTACACTTTGATCCATCTGAGATGGCGTTTCAGTGCCAAAGACTCAGAGAGACGCACTCAGTCTGGCTGTCTGGTTGGCGTTAAGTCATTTTCTGTTTTCGTGTACAGTACACAATCACACGTGTGCAATTTGATCAGATATTGGCGACAATGCACCCTGAGGTCTGGTTTTGGTTTTCTGGGTTTGGCTTAGCTTAACTTATACTGTACTTGTATGTAATGCATGTAAACTGATTAATCCTGTATCTGACCTTCATACAGTATTTACTGTCGAGCAATGTTTGCTCCTCCTGGTACCTTTCCTCCTAATTGATAAAGTCAAGGATTCAATTGTAAAGATAATAAATAGATATTTTTTCATAGCATATGTAGTTAGCTCATATTCAAAAACTAGTATCATCATCTCAATCATACCTTAATCCTTAATACCTTAATCAAGTCTCTAATTTCTAAATGACCTAGCAGCACCCTTTTAAAAGTTTTAATAGTTAATAACTAATGAAAATTAAGGTGTACTGTGATTCCTATTAACATCCATATTTAAGAATTCCCAGTTTTTGCCTGATTCAGCGATTCATTGATGCCACAGTGCAGCCTTTGTCAGTGGATGTTGGGATTAACGGTGAGGTGACAGCTAATACTGGAGGAATATTTTACAACTGAGGACACGATTTCACTTCCTTTACTGAACCTCTTTCCATGACGGCTCTCAGCTCATGTTACAACATGTGCAATGTACGCACGCACTAATAGCAGTGAGAATGAGGTATTTGTGTGATGAAAGAAAAGAGAAAGTGGATGAAAAGCAGAGGGAAGGTACAGGGTTTCGGGAATAATGAAGAGACAGGTTTACATTAACACGAGGGGTGGTCTTACGCAAGACCCCACCACACACACACACACACACACACACACACACACACACACACACATTGAGACAGCTAGAGAAACAAAGCGTTCAGGACACAGAAATGCGATCTGGTATGTGTATGACCCCACAAGAAAAGTGCATGTGAGTGTACAAATACTTCGTATAGTTTGTCATTGCCTCGCCTCTAAAACACAGAGCTGGAAGAAGTCCTTAAAATAAATATGTGGGACAAATATTTTCTGTTTAATAAATAGTATAGATAATACTATTCCCTGTGGTATTATACAATAATTAAACTGAGTAACATCTCGCCACATTGTTTTCTGATCATTTTCACATTTATCTCCTGAAAAAAAATCTGCTGCCAAAGAGGTAAATCAGTGATCAATGATCAATATTGTGAGACACTCAGTGAGGTGAGTTAATAAGCAGCTGTGATGACTGGAACACTGCGTAATTCAGCTAAACCCACGTAAAGCATCACTTATTACTGGAAAAATAAGTATTCTTTCTCCTGCATGTAGACCAGTTTTTGTAGACTTGTTGTGGACTCAGTGAAAAACTGTCGGTTCATGAGGAATTAACTGTATTGATCAACAGGTAATGTAAATTGAACACTGTCAAATTTGACTGTACTCAGAGTCTGAGAGAGTTTTCTCACCACTTGTGTTATAAAGTACAATGAAACAACAGCAAGTAAAACACATGAAACACTACTGTGCAGCTATTTTTTTTTATGAATCTTCATCAGCTGACTGTTGTCATATCAGCAGGTCGAACACATGACTTGTCCACATTGTGACTGACACAGCAGTTGAAAGTTTAACTGCAAAGAAAGTTACAATAAAAAAACTGCATATGTAAATCCAGCTTTAGGGCAAATACTGCAAATATAGACCTCTGCAAATTCGATTTTGAGAGGAATCTTAAAACCACCTATTGATTTTGGCACTGTGGGTCGATTTAGAAATCAATGGTTCTACCTCACCAGAGCGGTGCATCAAGTGTTACAGTCCCATAACATTCTGCAGGAGTTATAAAGTTTAGATTTACTGCGCCGCTTCTACTTTGTGATGCACAAATAGTAAAAGTGGGAAAAGAATGTTGTTTGGCTGCAGTGAAAATGGAGCCTTGACAGCCCACACTCTGATGTGGTTTATTGCTCGGCTGTCCAAAGTCAACCTCTCGTTGCTATCACCATGAAACCTTTAGTTATGCTTGTCTCAGATACTGTGCAGTGTTAATCTCCCTTTTCTATCTTACAGAACCTCCCTGTTCAGCAACATCTGTCTACTCCACAGTGAAATACACACACACACACACACACACGCACACACACACACACGCACACACACGCACACACACACACACACACACACGTTATTCCCACCATGACTCTACACCCACATACCAAAGCACTGGTATACTGAGCATGGTCATCCTTCCTTCCTGCTCCAAGACATATTGTGCATTATCAACTGGTGACTGTGCTTCAGCTGTTCTCCTATTTTCCACTTGCATGAGATCCACTGAACAAACAGACGGAAGCTCCCCCCCTCCGTGTCCAAGAGTGCATGAGTGTATGTGATTTTTGAGGGGGTGGGAATGATGCATCCAAGAAAGCGCGGGACTGCTGACACGGCAGATGGGAATGTTTTCATTTGGTTACAAGGAATTCCACAGAGGGATACGGGCTGAATAATGTAAGGATGGAGAATGGGAAAAGGGAATCCATCAGGTTCCGAGAGCGCAATCAGCGTTCCCATTTCTCTTCGTGTCACTACAGGAGATTGGCTTGTCAATCACACAGATGTGTTTGGATTCAGTGAGCCAGAGATGGTGGTGCTGCCAAACACACGGCGAGTCAGTGTGAGCGACCTGTGAGGGAATGATTGGTGATAAATGTCTCAGCACAGCAGAGATGAGATTACATGTTAATGACATTAAAAAACAAGCTAAAACAAATGGGTTATAGAGGTATTCAGGAAGTTAAAGTCAGTGGTTGAACATTCGTAGAATTGCATACTGACCAGGGAAAAGGGAGCGTGGGCGGAGGAAGAGAAACAGACTGAAAGAGCAGTAAAAGCCAAAAGAGTAAACAGGAAGAAAAACAAAATATTTTAGCTGAATGTAATAATAGGATGTATAGGGAAAAGCAGAATGCACAATACCGAGAGGGCCGAGCTAAAACAAAGGCAGAGAAAGTTTGGCCAAATCTGAACCAGCTGCTCAACTGGATCCCAGATGTGAGCGAGAGTGAGAGTCAGCACACACACACACACAAGAACTCACACACACACGCACACATGAAATCTCTTCTCCTCATCTGCATGAGACGGCTGTGGGACAGAGTATAAAACCCATGACCGATTGTCACCTCGGGGAAACGGTGTCCGAGCAGCTGTCCACTTCCTCTGCCCAGCTTCAGCTCTATTCCTCTCCCACTTCCTTTTGTGGTGATCTGCTGGGAAATGTATTCGGCAAGGTGTGTTTTCATTCATGCCGAGCTGCTTGGATGGAGGCCCGGCTCATAACGAAACTCGTGACGCGTTCGGTGTTAATCAGTGAAACATCAGGCCGGGTACCAAGCCACGAACGCACTGGAGTAACAATGAGGACCATTAATCTTTCTCCACTTTCTGACTTCCTTCCTCGATCCTTCTGTCCACGCTTCAGGTCCACCCACTGCTTTGTCTCTGTGCTCCATCTCTCCCAGAAACGTCCATCCTGCAATTATTCCGCCATCCTGTCAGTCATCCATCACCTCACCAGTCATACGTCACTCTCTTCCTGCATCCATCCATTTAGTTTGAGAACAGATAGGCTCAGGTAACCTGATGAAACACAATCTATACAACCTCGACATTGATTCATATCCATCCCACATCTGCATTACCGCCAATGGGCAAGAGGAGACAAGAAAAAACATGGGGAGAGAAGCAGAGGTAGAAAGGTGAGAACAGGAAGGAAAACCTGTATGTTGGGTGGATGTCAAAAAGAAAACGAAAGACAGACAATTTGTCCAACTGCTGCAGTGAAAGAGAGAACGACAAAAGAGCTCGCACTCCTTCTCTCTGCCCTCAGGTTGAACCAGTTGGCTCATTTTTGAAGGCGGGACGGGCTTGGCAACACAAAATACAGTAATTCCCACATTGTGCGTTGGTGACAAACATCCGCTTGTGGCCTAAATCTTGTTTTACTAGGACACAACAACTAATCATTACACAACACAGGCAGGGATTTCTTTGACCAGCCCTCATCAAGTGCACGTGAACAACAAAAGGACATACTACATGTGTCTGTGAAACAGGCTTTCCCAGTAACGCTCCGTATCTGGATGTAAACAATGAGGACTTATGTTGGCACTGCTACAGTTCTGTTTTTTAAATGGTTTACCCCAACCCAAGGATGCGTCAGGAGGAGAAATGATTCACTGATCCTCTGTTTAAAAAAAAACAACACAAAATTGTGTTATGAAACATCCAAAACAAACCAAAAGCCGCCATCAAGTTGAAAGTCTGGGGGCTTTTATCCACCAGGCAGTTTGCAGACACCATATCATACCACATGACACTTTGATTTACAATGTGAAAAACTATTGTCCCTCTCCCCTGCAGAACACAACCGCATAGACGCTCACATGTGCCGCATCTCGGCTCTTTCTCCATTGTGTACTGTGTGTGCAAAACACTCACACGTTGCTGCATGTTTCGACAGCGTTTTATGAGTGTATGCATGCATGCTTAAATGTGTGGCAGAGAGCGCTGAAGCCTGGCCGCCACAGATGCATTCCACATATTACATGCCGACTGGTCCTGCTCGTTTCCCCCTGTGAGATTTAATGACTTCCTGCGGAGTGAACTCTCAACAGCAAGTATTGGGGTTCATAGTTCGAAGACATTCCATTATGAGTGGTTAACCTACCAAAAACCAGTCTGCATGTTTGTCTGTCAGTGAGTACAACAAGAGATAAGTGCCACGGGATGTCAACCCAACGTTTCTGAAACAGAGAAACCCTCCATATCTGCAACACAGTGATGAAAAATGATGTGTTTAAATAAGGCTTGACACCCAAGGACAGACAAACACTTCACACTGAAAACAGTCCTGTGCAGCGCCAAGATGGAGAAAGCAACTCGGAACTTTATTTCGTAGCTGCGATTTGACTTTCAGCAGGGCTTGGCAGGATTTTTAACAAACTCTGGACCAAATCCCGATTGTCAGTGCAGATGAATGACTGCTGCGAGAGAGGTTATTTACAACGGCCTGCGAGACAGCAGGACAGCTGTGGGAAAGTTTGTGGCGATTTTGTGCCACATTTTTCACCCTTGATTTTCGAGGTAGGACCTCGCACATCTGCCACAACGCTCAACCCACCTTGTTGTTTCACAACGAGGTTATTTCAAACATGCGGCACGCTGCTAATGATAGAGTATCTATTGGCAAAGCCATTACTTTAATTAGGAGTTTTAAATTAAAATGCCATTGACCCTCTCATCTCCCTAGTCATCAATGACTGTGCTGTAACTGGTAATCTGAATTCAGCAAATTCAACAAATCAAAGCTGACTTTGTTTCGAGCCAGAAATGAAACACGTGCATTTTCTTTTGTCCTATATGAATTACACCTTTCCATTTACTAATAATCTACCAGGAGCAATATAAACTGCATGTTGCAGCTTATAAGCACAATGGATGTTAGGTACTATTGTGACAGACAGGGAGTGAAGCTCGTCTTATATAAATATTCATTATATGTACAGTTACTGGAACCAGTGAGTTCAAATCTAATAGTGTCCCTGCTTTAAATTGGGAAAACACACCATACTGTGCTGTGCTTTCAGTATCCCACTGTGAACCATGACATCAGCCTATACCACCAGGACAGGTCTTAAAATAACCCAGCACAGGCAGTGGAAAGGTCAGATTGACATCATGAATAAAACAATATGTGGCAAGTGACAAAAATGCATTTCCAACATGCAAACATGCAGGGAATTATACTTATGTCTCACGAGTACTCTGAACTGCAGTCAGGCATATTTGTGTCAAACCGGTATTTTCTGTTCTACATTATCACCAAAGCGATGCTGAATAAGACGGGAGAATGCATTGAGGTTAGCTGGTGATAGTGTGTGAGCTTTAATATGGCATGTAGGCTATCCAGTTGATTTAATCAGAGAGTGTGGTTACTGATAATCCTATTTCATAAATGTGTCCCACACTAAGTCCCCAGGCAGCACGTGCAGCCCAGCGGCAGAAATCTGCCGCTCCATGGATTCAGTGGAAGTGTCCACGTGCTGCACTGATGCTTTCTCGTGAGTATGTCAAGCCGCTGTTTGCCTGACGAGCCAGCAGCGACAGGAATATGATTAGCCTACATGCTGGCCAGCGGTCACACATGCAGGCTATATGCAAACACGTGCGGCACAGTGAGGCAGACAGAGGCTTCAATACTGTTTCATTTTCATCACCCTGTACTAAAAACGTGGTCAAAGCATGTGGATGGTCCCATTGAACATAAGATAACAGATATTGCAATATTTTTTTTCTATCATCATTAAAACCAAATTCATTATTCAAAGCCATACTGTTTCTGATTCTATCAAGTCATTTCTAAAGCCAGAGCTTGTAAAATAATCCTCATTATTCCAAGTCAATAGCGTAATTATGGAATGTGCAGAGAAATAACACATCAAAGAAGCATCATTTTACCTGCATGTCGGAAATTGGTTGTGGAAAAACCAACTGGTTGTGGAAAAATGAACAACTGACAAAGAAACACTTGCTTGTGTGTGATGCTGTTACATTCTGGTAGCATGATTATTGTGTGAACATCTGAATCAGGCTTCCATGTGATTGATGCCACTACATTTAGCATTCACTGGTAAATACCCAATATCATGTGAGAGGCATATGCAGACATTACTGATTTGTGTGCCGGAAGCAGCCATGATTTTATTTTCCAATCAAGCAAACAGCTCAGCAGTCGTTCAATTAGTAGTCTGATGTCATTTTGTCGTCAGGAGGCATCTGTCCAACGCAAACACACGGTTTGTTCACCTGCTCCAGCTCCACAAATCTGCATTGTATTATACAATGGTGCAGTATCAACAATCTAGTAACCACCATTAGAGACATGAAGGACTGGTTTCCTGCTCGGCTCACTGTCAGAGTCTGCCTTCCTCTTTACACACAGTGGGAACTAAAATATTTATGCAAACCGATGGGAGATGTCAGATATTTTTACAAGCCCCAGCGCTCTCCACTGTCTTTTTGTGACACTCGTAGGTTAGGAAAGTTGAAAAGGTCAATTAGTGGTTAAATTGTTGCTCTCCCGGAAGGAACACGTAATTCTTTACATTATTTGCTTCCAACTACATTTTCCTGATAAGAAAAATTAATACCTGGCTGTTAACCTTTGCTCGTGCATTAGATCCACCATGGTGATATTAAACATGCATTAGTACGGTTCCCCACGTGTGGTAGCGTAAATAAATAGTTTGACCTTTCTGTAGCTTCATAGAAAAAAAAAACCCTATTTCTCAGGGGGTAAATCCCCTGTGATTGGGGCCAAATGCCAGAGATTTTATGGCGTTTTCCATCGCTGATGGACGAGCTGAGCGATTTAAGGAGAGAAAAAAAAACAGAAATCTCAAACAGAGTAATTTTACAGTCATCTTTAGTATAACACAAACAGCACTGATGAAAGCTTTAACGTGGACGTAAAACCTCCATATATGGAGGGTAGAGGGATTCTCAGCCAGCAGGGTCGTTTTCTTTCTGTCGAGAGCCTCAGATCTCCTGTGGACATGGATGCATTAGGGAGAGTGGTTGGGAATGAGTGTCTTGACATTGGCAACTTAATGTGAGCCGTCTGGAGTCTTTCAAAATGTTTTGCAAAAGACCTGATGATGTGGACAGGATTTATTTCTGGTTAAGTTCAGAGGGGGACCGAACGAGGATTTCTCCAGTTCCAAACAGGCAGATAAGGACATTGGCAGTATCACTGAAAGCTGGCACTTATTACCTCAGCTGCTTCAGCCAGAGACACTTTCCTGGCTTTAATCACATCAGCAAAAAGGACATTAGTGTCAGCCCTGTCTGGCAACAGCCAATTCATCGTTTTATTCTGCACTTTTCTCAGTTTCAGTTTCATTTCTTTTATAAGATCATCTGTTTTTTCACAGTGACGCTGTGCTGTTCCTTGACACCTCAAGTAATATAACTACACCCTCCGTTCTGGCACACACACACCTGCCTGCTGGCACACACTGCAAACAGCTGCGTGTGGTCCTGTGATGAAGTGGACAGATATTAGCCTCTCTCAGCACCCTGGAGCGAGAAAGGATGGCGAGCGGTTGCCATGTCCATCAAAATAACTGATCGCCCATGGAAACAGCAGCGCCACTTCCCCTCCCCTGACAACAAAGAGGCAGCGTGGTTTATATTTACATATTTCATGGGCGACTTAACCAAATGGAATTCATTATCGCAGACGATCTGAAGTCACGACGTGTGTAAAAGGAGGATTGTAGGTGATGATGATGCAGGTGGGGAATAGAAACCCAGACAGTTAAAGGAAACCAGGGCGCCAGGCGGATATCTGGAGCATCAAACTGCACTTTAATCTGCCAATAAATGCAGACGTGATTTTAAACTAACGTCAGGAAAACAGAAATACGGGGAGTAAAAGCCTCTTTTTTATAAAGTGCTTTTAAATGGGTTACATGTTGGATCTTGTTTACTCATTAGGTACAATACTGTAGGCCTGTGTGACAATCAGATATGCTGCAAGCCATAACACATTGTCTCTTATGAATATAAGCCATGGTTAAGCAGAAGGGAAAAGAAAATGACAGATTGAGTTGAATAAACATAATAACCTCTGCCCTGTTTGTATACTTTTACCATGGGCTCCATAGCTCAGTGGTTGGAGCACTGGTCTTGTAAACCAGGGGTCGCGAGTTTGATCCTCGCTGGGGCCTGATAGACAAAAACACAGCTTTTACAGGGGAGTGGTGGGCCCTTGGGTAAGGCCCTTAACCTCCAGTCCCTCCCCGGGCCCCTTGCATTGGTGCAACCTCTCTTTTTTTTTTCTACAGGTAACCATAGCAACCGCATTGGTGGTACAGAAACAAAGGTCATCAGACACTCCAAATGGTAATACTAAAATTAACCTGCATTTACTTATTTAGTTAGCCTAGTAGATATAGAACTAATAATATGAAGTTATTATTTATAATTTGCTATATTGAAATAATTTTATTATAAGAAGAAGCGGGCGAGCTGGTTCGACAGCTTTTAAGTTGAGGTCTGAAGGTGGTGAGTGCTACACAATCCTATCCTGTTCAACAGGAAATTATTCACGGTGGATTATTACTGATTTGCCTCTGGTTTTGGTTACGCTGAGTATTTGCTGTTGCAGCGACTCAACGCTGTTGTGTTTTTGGTTCATAAGACTGACACTGAGTAACATACAATACCGCCACTCTGTCTGTCTGCCTGTCTCTCTCCTCCAGTCACTCTCTGGATGGTGGTGACTCTCTCACTCAACCTGTCTGGACAGCCTGACGCTCAGCACGAGTGTGTGGGCGGAACAAAGAACGACAGAAAAGACAGACAGGTGAAAAAAACTGACAGGTGCAGCTGGTTCTCCACAGCAGTAAACTCCTGCACTCACTCACCTGAGACAATATTCACTGGAGGCAACATCTGTATTTATAGGACACAATTAATTAGTATTTAATGAGTTGGTGAGGGCTCAAACGCGGAGATAATACCTTAATACACTTTAACCTGATCAATCTAATTACACTTCTGTTTATTTTTACTGTCTGTGTAGTAAAATATATATCAAAACAGAAAATACAGATACAAAATAGCTATCTCATATTACTAGCTGAGCTAAGAGAAGTAAACAAATACTATTTTATGGGAAATTCAAACAAAAAGGGATGGTGTCTTTTTAAAGTGTCCACCATTGCAACCATTCTTACACTTCCTGTTCTCATCTCTCCCAGCTCCCATGTATCTCCCTTATAGGAGCTGTTGCTAGGCAACAGCTCACACCCACATAGGCATTACACTTATATCATTACAACACAGTGAATGAAACGCTAAATATGAATACAAGCATAATGTAATACTTCCCTCTAGGATCACTATAACAGTACCAATACGGTTATTTGCAACAGCTGAGTAGTGAGCTGATCAAACAATCTCAATAATGCACTTGTAGCCTCTTTGTGCTACACACAAGTCAACTAGTTTCAGTTTATAAAAAATGATCTGAATAAAAAGTTGCGTAACCACAGTTGTCTCGTGGCATTGAAAGAAAACACGTCATGATGCCTGATGACCTCAATTAACTAGAAGTGTGGACATCTGAAAGCGAAATGCATTGTGCCACAAGGAATTAGATTACAATACAGACCAACAACTACAGGCAGGTGCATCTTTTCTTGTCATGTGAATGAGCACTGAATAAATGCAGCGTGGTGAGGAACACAGTCTTTGAACGCTGGGAAAGTTGGGAAGAGAATGAAACCGAGGTGTGTGTAAGAGATAGTCAAGCATACCTTAAATAGTCTTTCCTGCTCACCCAAGCGCGCATACATACATACAGCACTGGCACAAGTTTGGGCGTGCAGTGCAGAGAGGGTGTGTGAGCTGTTTCAGCACCATTTGTGGGAAAACAGACAGGACTGGCCACAAGTGTCTTCAGCTACCTGGCAAACTCACATAACACTGACGGAGACCAAAATAAATGTGTCATGTCAACAAATGTGTCATTTGTAGCATGTGTTAGGGAATAACCCTGTTGAGATTGAAAAATACTTTCATTTGTTTACTGTTGGACCTCATCATCACTGTCACTTACTTTCATCTTGGTATTTGTGGGCATCACAGGAATTTGCCCCGAGACATGACTGACAGTGAGCTGATTTGTTTTTTTTGAATGCATGTTTGAGGGTAGATGAATTAAGTGAAAAACTAAAAACTAATCTAAACAAAAATATAAAACAAGAAAAAATTACAAGATGATCTGAATGGTAAAATAAATGACATTATTTATTATAAGATGTCAAACTAATTTCAGGAAACGGTGCCACATCCCAAACTAAACCTGACACAGTGGCGTGTATGTAAACGTACTGCAGTATAAAAATAGTTCTGGGGAGATTTACAACTGAAACCACCATATAAATAAAATACGATTATTCTAATGATCACAGTTTCATCAGTATCATCATGATCACTGTGTTAAGCAACATTACAGTTTCCCAACTATTTGTGAGTCAGCTCAAACGACACATCAGCGTCCTATTTGGCAGTGGACAGTGGGATTTTTGAAGTGACTCTGCTGTAAAGATCATGGGAAGGTGAACTGAGGGGAAGTGCCTGAATGTGCACAGATTCTCTGTCTCTGCCTGTGACTCGGCCAGTCACCAACACCGAGGAGTCCACCTCGCCTGCCACTATCAAATACAAGAGATACATAAAGGGACTGTAATATCATTCTGCCCATTCTCATTAATACACAGACCACATCCATCTAACAGGCATAAGAAACAGGGGATCCCTGGTCTGGATGCTGGTCTGGATGCCGCTCCGCTAGTTTCCCTTCGGCGTGCACCAGAGTGCAGCTGGACCGGCACGTGGACCGAGAGTGGCTCCAACCCTCCAGCTGCCAGGCCTGGGACCAAACAGCTGGATCAGTGCCCGGGATACGAGCTCCATCCCTGCAGAGATGTGTACTCCTCTCTGTCATCCAGACCACTACATGTGCTGCTGCTGGAGGGGCTTCTCCTCTCCAGTCTGCTGCCACGGGGACACAGTGTGTGACTGCAGGGCCTACTCTATGAACAGCTGAGGAGGCTGCACCCAACCTGTGTGCCATGCTGCAACACTCAGCCACACCAGAGGACCCTCAACCCCCCTCACACTGTACCGACTGGATAAGAGAGTCATCTTTGTCAGAGGATTCGTTAAACCACAGCCCTCACCTGTATCTTCTACACTGAAGAAAATGGATCCTGACTGAGCGAGGCACTGAGCGTCCTCCTCTCTCGTGCCCTGAGCCAACAACGTTACACACCGCATTCAAACAGCAGGCAACACTCACACAGGGACGAATGACACGCGCGTCCTCCAGCAAATTTAGGCCAAGCACGAATCAAATCCAGGTTTTGCTGATCTACCAAACGATGACATCTGCAAAAACAAATCTCATAAACGCGACTGGGAACGAATCCTGTCAAAGAGCTGAGCACATGGCTGAATTCAGACATTTAACACACACACACACACACACACACATCTTCCAATATGCACAATGTTGATGCCAACACAAATCATCCATTTGAGGAGGCGACCCCCACCCCCCCCCCACCCCAAAAAAAGAGAAAAAAAATCATGCGTAAAAAAGGTGTGCCATTTTCTGCGCACCGCTGTGATGAGAGACGCAGTCTTACCTGAATCTGGGGGAATCTTTGATACATTCTTCAAAGTCCACCGTCATGTTTGCGTTTTCTCGTCTGTCCGCACTTCAGGCTACTAATGTCATTGCCCGCAGCGGGGTGTCGCCGGACGCTGGTGTGCAGTGGCCGCTATCTCCGGTCGCGCGGCCGTCTGTCCCCTCTCTCTCCCGGTGGCACGGTGACACAGACTGGGAGCTGAGCGTCAGAGCGACGGCTACACTCATCTGCCGCTGCCGCTGCTGCCCGCACAGGCAGGAGGCGTAGCTGCAGCGTGGAGACCCGGGAGGGAGAGAAGAGCGCCGACTAGCTACAACACGCCGTAACAACAACGGTGGACTAAATAGAACAGGGAAATCACTCAATGAACTTCCCCAATGTTTATAAAACAAATGTCGCGAATAATGGCCCAACAGCGTCTTAACACAATAATCAAAAACTTTCCAATGATATTATAATAAAGTGTGAGGTAATATTTACCAAAACACATGATTGTAAACTTAATATTCCTTTGTAATTTATTTAATTAGATTTCGCAATAACGGCCCACGTTTTATATATCTACGTTTTTATTATCCTAAACTTAATGTGACTTTATACTGAAGTATAATGAATAATTTGCTTTATGTTGTATATAAGATTTTTTAATACAGATTTACGACTGTCTCTATCACACTGTCTTTCCCAACTCCAACAAATCACACACACACCACACACGCACACACCTGTGACGCAAACAAAAAGGGACCGACAGACAGACAGAGGTAGTCGCTGCACCTCGTTCTGCACGTGAAGGTCAGTTGTAGTTTTTAGATGAACAGAGATGTTACTCTCCGTGTTATTGTAGGAAATGAAAACATGCTGTACGGGCAGCACGCGGTCAGACATGTTGACAGTGATAGTTACACGCTGGACGTGTATATGTAGTTTAATAGGTAACCTAACCTAACAATGACTATTTTTACACGGTGCGTTTCCGGGAGCTGTCTTATCGCGATGACATTTAGGTTGAACTAGCGACTGGAGTGATGTTTTAAAGCAGCTCGCTCACCACGCGGACAGGCTGCTAGCGAGGTCTTTACTTCCGGACTACAAACGTCACCACGACTCTGCGGAGGAGTAACGCTTCCGTTCGTCCCCCAAACACACGAGTCTTCTAGCAGAGGTTAGTTTATAAAGGCTTTTACGTAAAATCTGAAACAACAGTCAATGTTTGTGTTTGAAAAATAACTTATACATATAAAGATTATTTTTTTAACGTAACGTGCACAAACATCATGACGCCGATTTGTCACAGACACTTGGAGAGACCATGCAAACCAGTGCGCGTTACCTCATCTTCTTTCAATACATCGGAACAAAATACTGGTAAGTTCATGTGCATGATGATGATGATGAAGATGATGATAATTGCATTTCACTGCGCTATATCATTGACATCATCATCTATGTATAATGATGTGTTTGATGTATTATTCATGCAGCGGTGCAGTCAAAGTGCCTCCACAGCAGCTGCACAGGAAAGGCATCCAGGATCACGTGGAGGTAAAGTTTTGGAAAATAACTAAAACACACCACTTATTACTCCCTCCGTATTTCTAAAATCGTTTCCTGCCCTGAAACATAAAACACAAGCAGATTGGTCATCATTATAGTATTGTGATTATAATACACATCATCCATTTTTTGACATTTGTCCTTTACTGTAACGTTGCTTCAGTGATGTGAGCATGTTATTTATAGGCCCAGTTCAGGATGAAAGCCCTAATACTGTGTTATCATGTGGATTCTACAACACAACCATCACACATTCATGAATGCGACAGTCAGGTTGTGCTTTTACGTCTGTACGAGTTTACACTGTTAATTATGAAAGGACACAACCAATAGTAACAACACAACCACAGTAAAACAAAAACATTGAAAACATTCAGGGTGCCTCGTAACCGAGGAAACAGGAAAACACGGACAGACAGACTCACATCTAAACGCTGTTTGCAGCTTCACTTGTTCAATTTTCCTGTAATAACTCTTTGTGTGTAGGATGCTATAAGGAAACTGAGGCCCGTCAACCCCGTCTCTCTGTCAATCTCCAGCAGGACAGACACGGGCGTCCATGCCCTCTCTAACTCCGCCCACTTTGACCTCCAGCGCAAAAACAACAAGCCGCCATTCACCGAGGACAATCTTGTTGAGGCCCTGAACTTTCACCTCAAAGGAGAACAAATCGGGTACGAGTGACATATGGATACAAACCAACAAACATGGAGACAATCAGAGTACAGCTCTGGGCTCATAGCTTTGGGCAGCTGAAGTAAACAGAGTCATATTAGACGTACAGAGAGATATGTTATCAGCTTGGCTTTTACTTGAATTTACTGCAAAATGAACATCCCTTTTCCCATAAGGGGAAAATGCTGAATAGCAAAATGGTTTCATGCCAAACAATGGCCTGTTTCCCAAATGTGTGAGTCCCTGCTTTATACACTGCTATGAAATGTTTATATATGTGGGATGGGGCTGGGGGTTTGGGGTCCAGGCAAAGACTGCACATTGGAGCAGATGCTGGTGGAGAACGCCACGTGTCGCACCCAATCTCCTCCCCTGGAAATGTAACCCAGTTTCTCTCACTGTGCACAGCTCACACACACACACACACACACACACACACACACATTCACACATACACATACACATACATTTACATTACATACATTTTTATAAATGTATGTCTTGAGGGTTTTCCACATGTTAATATGACATTTTGAACAGATACATTTTTACAAACTTTGTGAAGAGAGCAAGAACTGGAACTTGCTTGGTTTCTCAACAAAATCAATGAAATTAAAGGGCTTCAAAAGATATGTTTGAAGCCCTTTAATTAAGTTTTTTTGTAAACCATTTATTACACAACACAATTTGTTTCAGCAGCAACACTTTGCACAAAGTTGTTCATGTGAAGACTAAGGGAAGTGCATGCTGAACTTGGATCAGAAATCGCAGTGGCATTCTTCAGTCTCCATATCTGTGCAGACTCATTAATTACTCAGTGCACATAATGATTGAATCACAAGAGGAAATATTTCCTTAGTGCATCAGTCTCTGTGTTTCTGTGTGTCCACTGTTAGTGCTTCTCCTGCAGGATCCACATCAAAGAGCTTCAGCTTCTCTCAGTCTGTCGTCATCTGAACTGTGTGAGCAGCAGCAGCAGCAGCCTCGGGCTCTTCAGGCCTCTTGGCCCCTTTTAGCACTTTGAGAATGGGTGTGTCTGTGTGCAGGAATCTGCAGCTTACACAGTTTGTCTTACTGACTGTACAAAATGTTTGTATGAAGACCATCTGTGTCTGGAGAATTCCTTCTGTCTGAAAATCTGTTTGTTGTTGTCTTATTATTCACCAGACTTCAAATGTTAAACGTTAATGTCTGTGCTTTTCAAGTGGCTTCAGACCACAGTAATGATAATAATACAGCAGGAGCCTTTGTGCTCAGCAGCAGCTGCATGTTGTATTAATGAAGATTATAAATTAGAAACTACTGCTCATTATAGTTTCAGATTTGAGGCTTTTTATGCCTGAATGGATAATGACTGTTATTCCCCTCTTTTCTAGGATCACCCGTGCTCACCGTGTGCCCAATGACTTCCATGCCCGTTATCGTGCCAGGTCTCGAACCTACGTCTACCGGATCGCCCTGGGAATCTCCCGTCATTCTCCCCTTCCACTCACAGATCACAATCTGTGCTGGACCCTCCGCAGCACGTGAGCTACCTGTCTCTTTTCAATGTGTGTGTGTGCGTGTTTTTTTATGTGATAATTTTCACAATCCGACACAGTAACAGACATTCCCCCTGTAAGCTTATGCTGAGCCTTGCAGAAACAATGACATGTTCAACACATGAATAATCCACACGTGCCCTGATGAAACGGCACATTAGGGCGAGTCAAACAAAAAGAAAGGCGGCTGGGATGAGGATGGATGGAGTGTGAGATGGGGGAAAGACGAGGCATCGTAGGTTGGACTGTGTTTGTTTAGCTGCATTCAGACAGCAGGAAGCGTAAAGAGCCGTTACAGACAGTGTGTGTAGGAGCGATTGTCTTCTCTCCAGTTTTGGGGGGAAAACTAGGGCAAGATCAGCTGCAGGCTTAGACACACACAGAACAACACCCACTTCCTCTCTCGCTTTCCCTCGTCTTCTCTCTCTCATTTCTCCCTCTGTTTTCTCTGCTTTGTTATCCCTCTCTTATTTTCAGCATCCATCTCATCCTTCCATCCCTAAGTATCGCTGCCTCAGCACCCTCTCTGCATCCTCTCTTTGATCTCCCTTCCCCTTCACAAACCTTTCCCACTGAAAAAAATCACCAGCATTTCCTCTAAAGTTAAATTTAGTATTGATTGATTGATTGATTGATTGATTGATCATCTCCTCTTTCTGTCTCTCCTCAGGGAGCTGGATGTGGGAGCCATGCGTGCGGCTGCTGCCCTGCTGCTGGGGACACACAACTTCAGCAGTTTCAGGGCGATCAACTCCGAAACGCCTTTTAAAAACCCTGTCAAGACACTGGAAGTGGTTGACATACAGCCAGGAAGCTCTTTCTCACACACGCACTTCCACAGGTTGGATATACAAACTACTATACTGTAGTTTCTTTTATGCAGGGCTTTGATTTGTAATTTTCACATTGCTTCGTTGGCATTTCAGCATTGTAGTTTCAGGTTATTAAAATAAAAACAATGATCTCTCCTTTATTGCTGAGAGTTCTGTGCCATTATCCAGACTGTAGTGTGGCTGAAGTTTTTCCAGTGAGCATCTTCCCAAAATACCAAATCAGTGACAGCTGGTAGGAAAAATGCTGCTTTCACCAAAACCATAAACATCAATAAAAGGAAAAAAAAGAAATGTCACATTTCTTCCCCCCAAAAATTAAAACACAGTTAATTATTTTCAGTGCCATTACACATAATCCTTTTGGGCCTGAGCTGCAGTGTCATATTTAATGTGTGACATTTAAACGGGTCTTTGCCTGTGGAGAGTCCTGTACACTATCTGATGTCTGGTGAAAGAATGAATGTCACATCAGCCCCCGGCTCTGTCCACACAGTGCAGGGAGCCATTGAAATGGTAAATGAATGGGAGAGAAAGAAGAGACATATTACACGAGATAAGAGCCTTTTTCAGTTGAAAAGAGCAATTTCACTCTTTTTAACTTTTGGTTAAGTCTGGAAAATGTGTTTTAAAGAAACATTGAACCAGCGAGGCAACACTTACATGTCGGTGGCACGGCACTCCATTCAGTCAGTGAGCATTTATCATTTGTCAAAAATGTACTTTCCATTTGTTGCTTTCTTTCAGGAACGTCCCATTCTGGGAGCTGACTTTTAGGAGCAGATCTTTTCTCTACAAGCAGGTGTGTTTGCTTTAAATATCCTCCGTTTTTTATGTCTCATACGTTTATGTGTGATTGTGTTGCCATCTGGTGGGGTCGATGGGCAAAATATGAATAATATGAATCAGGAATAAGCATCATTCAGCCTCAGCCCTTTTCCTAAAACATGTTGCTTTGGCTGGGTGCTCCAGGTGCGGAGGATGACCGGGGCTCTGGTGGCAGTGGGCAAGGGGCAGCTCTCAGTGGCCCAGGTAAAGGACATTTTGGAGGCTCAGGACTCTTTAGCTTACCCACAGGGTCTGGCTGCTCCAGCTCAAGGCCTCTTCCTCACCAGGGTGGACTACATAGACACAGGTGAGGAGGCTGGAGAACCACTCCGATTAAATCTGATCTTTTCTGATACTTAGTCAACACACGTTTTTCCTTCATTAACCTTTTCCTCTGCCTCCTTAGATCTGCAGCGATCACAACATACATCAGAAGAACAGCCGTACTCCACTGGAAACTCAGGATTAAATCGACTTTAGCAATTCATTTAATGTACAGTATATGTATCCATACTGTTGTATGTAATCACTGAAATATAGTTTATGTATTTATTACTATGACATTCCTTTACTCAATGTCGTTGTTATTGGATATTTTCATTATTATTATTATTAGCAAAATATTGCTACAAATTATTGAAGAAAATACTTTTTTCCCACTTGAGTTGTTGGAGCATGACCAACATGAGTCTGTTAACATGTGATGTGAGAGTGGTGATAGTACACGGTATGACAGGGACGTTGATAACGTTGATCCTTGTAACTGTACTACAGTATGGAGGTAAAACTTAAGCCTGACACAGCTGCTGATGCCATCGTGCTGCACAGGTCTAATTTAGCTGCTGCAACCTACCAACCAACAGTGTTGTTGGCTTTCGCCGGCCGCCAGAGGGCGTCGTCGTGTCTCAGCAGTGTAGGACAGCCTGACATGTGGTTGGTCAGGCTGATGCTGTGCTAATAATGACACACACACACACATATACATATGCACTAACAGACAATGATGGTGGGCATCTGATCAGTTTTACCTGATAACCTCTGTTTACAAAAGGCGTTGTGTCACTGTTACACCTGTAATTACTATTATTGACAATACTTATTACATGTTGAATGTAAACAAATGATCAGCAGCCAAACTCAGCATTGGAGCAGGCGCATTATGGCAAACAAGGGTGTCCTCTGACATGTGTCACACCCATTCTCCTCCCCTGGACAACACACACACACACATACACACACACACACACACACACACACACACACACACACACACACACACACACACACAC